>CAUYRH010005813.1:0-31304 GCA_963574655.1 Perodicticus potto
CAGCTACTTGGGAGGCTGAGGCAAGAGAATCGCTTAAGCCCAAGAGTTTGAGGTTGCTGTGAGCTATGATGCCATGGCACCCTACCAAGGGGGATGTAGTGAGACTCTGTCTCAAAAAAAAAAAAATTTGCTGGTTCCTGGACCCCCACCCTAGAATCTGCAATGTCAGCAAAGAACTCAAAGAACTCACTTTGAGAAGTACAGGTCTGGCTTGTCCGTGCCTCCTTAGCACATTGGCCAGCTGACAGCCAGATGATCACTAACCACTTCCTGATTCAGCCCTGTGTCTAGCAACAACAGTAACAGTAATGTCAGCAACATTCCCTGCACCAGGCCCCACACCAAGCATTGGGACATGCAGTATTTTATTTAGTCCTTATCACAGACCATTCCAGTCTCACAGAGAAGTAAACCAAGGCTCGGAGGGAATTCACCTGACTGAAATTGTACATTGAGTAGTAGGTAGGTTGAAAGTAGCAGTGGGGCTGGGCGTGGTGGCTCACACCTGTAATCCCAGCACACTGGGAGGCCAAGGAGGGTAGATTGCTTGAGCTCAGGAGTTGGAGACCAGCCTGAGCAAGAGTGAGACCCCATCTCTACTAAAAATAGAAAAAACTAGCCAGGTGTTGTGGCACATGCCTATAATTCCAGCCACTTGAGAGGCTGAAACAAGAGGATTGCTTGAGCCCAGGAGACTGAGGTTGCTGTCAGCCATGATGAGGCCACTCTACCCAGGGGGACAGAATCAGACTCTGTCTCCAAAAACAATTTTAAAAAAAAGAAAGAAAGAAAGTAGCAACAGGGTGACAGACTGGGTTTGGCGCCCTATTCTGTCTGTCTGCAGCACTCTTCACCAACCACAGTCCTGAAGTTTAAGGACAACAGTGCTTCCCTAAAGAAGCACAGTAGATTGTTTCTAGGCAGTGCTTTTTAAGTGATCTTGTTTCTTAACATGTGCTCTGTTTGATCATCAGAGAAAAAAAAAAATCTGTGGACTCTTAATTGGAAGTTTTGACACATGTTATTTGTGTCAAAAGATGCTAATAAAATTCACACTTGTGATTTAAAAGCAGTTTGACCTGAAATACTTATATTTTGTCACATTTTTCCAGTGGCGCTGATAAGGAAACAAACACTATAGTTGGGGGTCATATTCAGACTGAACACACAGCCACCGACTTTCATGTACTACTTAATCGAGCAATGACAATGGCAGAGGAAAGGCGTCTCTAGCAACAACCACATTCTGACACATCTTTGGCTTTGAGGTTAAGGCATAGAGCTAGTGGTGAACCAGTTGCTGCCAGCTCTGTAGGGATGACTGTGAAGATGTGTGTGGTAGAGACTGCATGTGTACCTGGGGGTGTAATGAGCGAAAAGCTGAAACGCACAAGCTGAATTGATGCTTTACTCCTGGGGGCGATGAGACAGGTGGAAATGTTCTTTTCCTTCTTTTCCTCTCCCTCCATTCCCCTTGTAGGTTTATGAGAAGCTGAAGGACCATATGCTGATCCCTGTGAGCCATTCTGAACTGGAAAAGGTGGACGGGCTCCTCACCTGCTGCTCAGTTTTAATTAACAAAAAGGTAGACTCCTGAGCCGCAGAGCCTCTCCCTGGTAGCTAGCAAGACCGCACAGGCAAAGCCCTGTCTCTGTACCCACTCTTGTTGTTTTCCTTGACAATCTACTGTGCCACTGTGCTACTAACTCTTGTTTACACAAATTTAATTTCTCAGTTTAATGGCTTCACTCTGCACCCCTTCCTTTCCTCCCCTCACGGTGGTCCCTACACTATGGATTTGCTAAACGAAGTAAGCAGCCTAGAGAGTAGCAATCTAACGAATGATTGAAATGTGATTACTAATAGTAAGGAAACACGCATTTTAGCGTCTGTCTTATCAGTGTGAAAATCGTTCAGTTGCCAGTATATTCTGAAGGATGTGTCCTTGGTCCGTCACATGAGCTCCATTTTTTTCTCGGTATCGTGAGTCACGTTTGGTTCCTGAGAAATTCTCTGATCCAGAGATCCTCCCCCTTTCTCTCTTTTTTTCCTTCTGAACTCCGAAAACTTTTTATCCAATTACTTTCTTATGCCTTTCCTACTTCTGTTACAGCCACTTTGACCTTGGGTAAAATTTCAGGTCTTGCCTTCTGGATACCTTCCTACAGGGCCACCCCACCTGACATTGGTCTCCTTGGTCTCCAGCTACATCTGCCACCACCAAGCCCTCACCCCCACCCAGGGCGAGCAGGCTCCTCCACAGATCAAAATCAGAGCTGCTGCTTGGGGGAGTGTTCGTCACACAGAGGCACATCCTGATGGGGTTAGCCCCAGAGAGCTAAATTCCAAAAGAAGTGGAGCACCACACCTAGGAAGGTACATTTAGCACCAGAAGGTTGCTAAGAGATCAAGATCAAGAAGTTTGGAAACACCCCATGGGTACAATGTCTTAGAAAGTCTCTAAGTCACATTCCATGGATTTTTATCTCATTACCAGCAGTCTGTGACCTGGGAGGGCCTTATTTTTCTTCTTTCAGCTCATTTCTGTTTCCCCGCTACCTTGATTCACCCTGTTTCCAGCTTTCTACTCCTTGTAGTTATCCTGGTCTAGCAAAGATAAAAATACGTTTTTTTCAAAAGAGACAACACATCTGAAGATGACTATTGATGGTTTAGTGTGAACCAGAGAGAACAGCTCCTCACGGTCAAGGAGCAAGTCCAGGAAGTGATGACCTTGATGCTTGAAACTAACCCCAGACAACAGACAATTCTCCTTTGAAACATCCATGAATATTTACCATGGAATTCAATTCAAACTTCTTCTCTAGCCTTCAAATTTACACAACTTTCAGCTGACCTGGGTCTCTTACAAAGAACAATGCCACACCGAAGGAAGAGATCATTTTTTACCCAAATCTGAAAGACTCAGCCTGTTAGCAAGCCAACATAATGGTACTTTCCGAGGGTTGGAAACTGATCCAGGCATGTTATCAAACTTCCTAGTCATCTCCACCTTTCCTGTATTGCCTGTGGCTTGTTGTTCAAGATTAAGAATCAGGGAGATTAAGAAATAGCACTTCAAGTCTTGCTCTGCTCACCTCTGTGTTTGCAATCAGACATTCCTTATGTTTGGTGACTAAGAAAGAATAAGAATAACCGTCATTCACTTCATCCCCCCAGCTCCCAGCAGATAGAAATGAGAAACCCCTGAGAAAATTAAGACGTCTTTAACTGCTATCTGTCTTTCTCATTTATTTGATGATTTTACACCAGAAATTGTAAAGAATTTCTTCTCCTCCTTTTCTTCCTTATTGCCTAACTTTGAAATTCCTATCACATGCAAAATATAATTATGCCCCTCCTGTAAATGAAACACATCTTGATCACTGTCATATTTTGGACTGTCTCATCATGGATGAGTAATAACATTTTCCCAGAGACAGAATAAATGTTAGCCACATGTCCAACTTCACGAATTGTTCTGGGCAGTTATGGTTGCCCTTTTGGGTTAAATCTGGCCCTGCCCTGGCAAAGGCAGAAATTCTCCCTGTGCAAGCTTAACATCTCAAAAACAACCACAGGGGAAATAGCGCAATCAGCCAGTTTAAGTTTATTGGCATATAATTTTTAATATCCTTATTTCAATCATCTCAAATCAATGAACTGTCCTCTCTTACGTTTAGTCAATTGCAAGGGAATAGATTTTTCCTTGTAACAATTTGTTCTGCACAAGGCTGCTTTTCATTTTGCATCTCCTTTGATTTTTCTTTCTTTCCTTGCCTTTTTCTCGAGAAACCGCTTAGAATCTGGGTGCTTCTACATTTTACTCTGCACCGCTATCTTACCTACTTGGCTGGCTTCTTTGGACTCCCTCTGTGGACGTGATAATGTGAAAACCTAAATTACTTGTGGCGTATTAGTATAACTTCTTTGATGTTCTCATAAGCATAATGTTACCTTTGCAAAGGAAACTTTCCCCTCTCGTCCATTGTGACTTATAAGGATGGATAAGCAAACAAATTTCTTTTTGACGTCATAAAGACATGAGGGATTATATTTCAATAGGTTAAAGTTAAGTTAGAATTACTTGGCCAATATGATTCAATTTAATAAAAGGATAATATAGAGAAGATATATTATTTAGCATTATTTTGTCAATTATACTAAATTGCTATAAAAATCAGCAGGCAGATCTTTCGAGTGTGTAGTGGTTGCTGTTTTAAGCTACTGTGAACAGATTATTAAGGTCGTCTCTTTATCTCTAAGGGGGGGGCAAATAGTCTGTAGATGAATAATGTGACATATAAGAGTTGCATGTTAGTTTTTGAAATTATTTACTCTTTAACATTCTACAAAACTCAGACAGGATTTCAACATGGTATTACACTTGTGCATTTTATTTTCCTGATCATCTCGTTCCAGCCAGTGTATGGTCATCCACTCTGTGTGCCAAAACCAGTAATGCCTTTCATGACCCTTTAGTCCTGAGGAGTTCTGCACTGATTTTACTCTCTTGCTGTCCCAATCCCACATGTACACCAATCACGATGGAATAAAGTGTGAGTTGTCCTGTGGTGAACAGTGTATGTCTCATTTTTTGCAACAGAAACTGCCATGGGGAATGAAGCCATCATTTCTTGGCCTTTAGGCACGCGATGTTTCTCTCCTGTCGTCTAGGCTATCAAATTGGAAATATCATACCTATAAATCAACTGCCATCAAAGCTTGGGTTAAAATGATATTGTAGGCTCGGCACCTGTGGTTCAAGCAGCTAAGATGCCAGCCACATACACCTGAGCTGGCGGGTCCAAATCCAGCCCGGGCCTACCAAACTACAATGATGGCTGCAACCAAAAAATAGCCGGGTGTTGTGGCGGGCGCCTGTGGTCCCAGCTACTTGGGAGGAGGAGGCAGGAGAAGCGCTTGAGCACAGGAGTTGGAGTTGCTGTGAGCTGTGATGCCACAGCACTCTACTCAGGTGACAGCTTGAGGCTCTGTCTCAAAAATAAATAAAATAAATAAATAAATAAATAAAATGATATTGCAAGTGATACTTTATACTTCAGGCACTTAAAAAGTATGCATATTTTGCCAGATGTGATGGCTCATGCCTGTAACCCTAGTAACCTGGGAAGCCAAAGCAGGTGGATCACTTGAGCTCAGGAGTTTGAGACCAGCCTGAGCAAGAGGGAGACCCCCCCCCTCTAAAAATAGCTGAACATTGTAGTAGGGACTTGTAGTCTCAGCTACCTGGGAGGCTGAGGCAAGAAGATCACTTGAGCCCTGAAGTTGGAAGTTTCTGTGAGTTACGACACCACAGAACTCTACCAAGGACAACAAAGTGAGACTCTGTCTCAAAAAAAAAAAAAAGTCTGCATATTTTGCACACTGGGCCAGGAGAGCTTGATTTCACCTGTGTTTCTGCTAAAGGGCATCCCTTCCTCCCTTCCACTATGGACTGTAGTCAGCCCACTATGTGGTTCAGTTCTTGGAGGCAGGTGAATGGTTTTTTTCTACACTTATGCAAGAGGTTGGTTTTTGTTTTACAGTAAGTATTATTTAGGAAATGTGAGGGCTTTCTAAATGTAGCCTTTTTATTTCTAGCATGTTTGCAAGCTGAATTGTTTTCTTTTTCTGATTGCAAAAGGAATAACTTCACACTGTAAAAATACAATTAAAACAATACTGAAATGTTAAAAAGAAGCACAGAAAAAAAATGACCCCAAATTTTTATCACTCGGAGATAACCACTGTCCACATTTCCTAGAATATCCACACACCTATAAATAGACACAGACATAACTATGGAATAATTTTACATAATCGTGTGGTTCTGTAGTCTGATTCTTTCACTTAGCAATATATTGCAGGCTTCTTTCCATCTCAACAAATAAAGATCTACAACATCAATTTTAATAGCCCATAATATTCCACAGCATGGTTGTTGAAGCAGCTCTTTTTAAATTATATGGAGTATTATATCACAGATGGTCAGTACACCCACATGTCTACTAGCCGGGGGTCTTCAGTCTATCAAAAATGCACTGCTTATAAGTCTTTGCATAGCCACAGAGTTAATTCAAGCTGTTGTATTCTTATCATAACCGAATGATAATATGAATGCTTACCAGATGTACAGGCCAGTACTAAAATTCCTTGGGGGAGGTAATTTATTTAATCACAACTTCTCAGTTGATATGCATTGATTAGTCCTGCTTTTTTTTTTGTAACAGAGTTTAGCTTTGTTACCAGGCTGGAGTACAGTGGCCTGATCATAGCTTGCTGCAGCCTTGAATTTCTGGGCTCAAGTGATCCTCCTGCCTCAGCCACCTGAGTAGACTCCAGGCAGCTGGTTAATATTTTTTTTTTAATTTTTAAAAATGAATCTCACCGCCCAGTCGAGTCTCAAACTTCTGGCCTTAAGTGATCCTGCAGCTCCAGTAGCAGCCACCTGAGTGGACTCCAGGCAGCTGGTTAATATTCTTTTAATTTTTAAAAATGAATCTCACCGCCCAGTCGAGTCTCAAACTTCTGGCCTCAAGTGATCCTCCTGCCTTGACCACCCAAAGTCCTAGGATGACGGGTGTGAGCCACCATGCCCAGCCAGTTATGCATTATTAAGGTTGGCATTGGCATGAGAAATGAAGCTAAAAAAAATACCAAATGCCACCTCTGCAAACGTGCGCTGAGCCCCAATAAGAAATGACCCTCCACCTAAGTGCCAGAGAACGGTGCTCCTCACAGGGGGAGAGGGAGATACTCTTCAAAGGACAGGGGTCTCCTGCCTGATGTTCCAACCTTCCACAAGAATGAGGGAAGGTAAGAGTGAGAAAAACACCCTCTTCTGACAAGCTACAGATTCTGGAAATGGGAATTTTGCTGAATGAAGAATGCTGGTCAACAATAATTTTATTTTTATTTATTTTATTTATTTATTTTGAGACAGAGTCTCACTTTGCTGCCCTGGGTAGAGTGCTATGGCATCACAGTTCACAGCAACCTCAGTCTCTTAGGCTCAAGCAATCCTCTTGTCTCAGCCTCCCAAGTAGCTGAAACTACAGGCGCCCACCACAATGCCTGGCTGTTTTTAGAGGTGGGGGTTTCACTCTGGCTCAGGCTGGTCTCGAGCTCCTGATCTCAAGTGACCCACCTACCTTGGCTTTCCAGAGTATCAACAACAATTTTAGACAAGCGAGCACACACTTCACAGGTGCCCACACTCTGCTAGGCTCTGCAGTGTGGCGCCTGTCTTCCAAGACCTGTTGGTTTGGGAGGAGCAGAAAGGGTGAACTGCACAAGTGCACACAACTGAAGGTAAGAACTAAAACAGTATGATGCTGGGGCCCTTCCCAAGCTGAGGAGACAACACCAGATCAGGGTTTGATCTGAGCTCAGAAAGACAGCCCTAACTTCACTAGGTGGAGATGGGGGAGCAGGCCCCAGAGACAGAGGGAACAGCGTGAGCAAATGCATGGGGCAGGAGAGCATAGTGTGCAGTCCAGAAGCCAGTATTTGTTGAGCACCTGCCATGTGCCACTTAACTGTGCCCTGGGCACACGATGGTGACAGTCTCTGCTCTCCTGAAAGATACATGCAACATGGAAAATGGACATTACACAAATTACAGCTGGTGCGGTCAACATTAGAGAGGAGGATGAGGTGCTCAGAGCACGCAGGAGGGGCAAGCAAGTGGATTCGTTTGGCTGAAACATGGAATAATTATAGGAGGAGGATGAGACCATGTAGGTGGAATGTTGAGGGCCTCGCCTGCTAACTTAGCGTATTTGGACTGAACTTGGCAGTCTGTGAGGATCCCTTGAAGACTTTGCAGTCAAGAAGTGATATTATTGGAGTTTGACCTGGCAGCATTATAGGGGACAACCGGGGATGGAGAAAGACTGGTGTTCCCCCAAGTTTAATTTGTTGTTTAAACATCTCTTCTTACTACCAAAATGGAGCCTGAAAGCCTGACAATTAACTCTCTGTATTTTCTTTCCTGAAGAACAGATTAATAACACCTCCCCCTCCCAACTCCAAAGGGACATTTTCAAGGCAAATGAGATAAAAGAACTGAAGGGTTCTTTGGATGAAAGGCATAGTGTCAATATCATTATCATCATCATTATCCTTATTAACTCCTATCACAGCAAGCTTGGATCCCATCAAAATGTCATCTTCTATTTGAAACATCAATCACCTACTCCAGAAATAACTCAGGAGTTTCATCACAGATGTCTGTAAGCCAGCCTGACAGTCTCCGAGATGAATTCACAGGTTTCCTCGGTTGCCAACATGGCTGCTATACGGACACACTTGTATTGGAGGACTGTTGGAAAATCAGAATGTTCCCATCTCCCTTCTCCCACCAAACATTCATTTCTAACTTAGTGAAAGCCAGGCCACTTACAACACAAGATAACTGGGGTTATCGGGCTTTTAGGAGAACTCGTAAGTGCCAGATATATTACTGTCACTATAAATAAATAAAAGATTCAAAAAAGTATGCCAGCAAACCACTTGAAAAAATATTGCCTAGACTAGCCTGTGAGGCCTAAAAGCAATAATGGGGCTATAGGTCCTGGGAAGCCCCTCTACTTAGAAAGTTCTATTCTTTAGTTAAGAATACAGAGAAAGAGCTTGGGGGAATTAACACAGGCCTAAGGAGATAGCTTCTTTTTTTCCTATGCTTATACTTTTTTCACCCAGTTTTATGGAGGCATAATAGACAAATTAAAAATGGCCTGTATTAAAAGTATACAACTTGAGGGGCTGGGTGCAGTGGCTCACACCTGTAATCCTAGCACTTGGGAGGCCAAGGCAGGTGGATTGCCTGAGCTCACAGGTTCGAGACCAGCCTGAGCCAGAGCAAGACCTCTTCTCTAAAAATAGCCAGATGTTGTGGTGGGCACCTGTAGTTCCAGCTGCTGGGGAGGCTGAGGCAAGAGAATCGCTTTAGCCCAAGAGTTTGAGGTTGCTGTGAGCTATGACACCAGAGCACTCTACTGAGGGCAACAAAGGGAGACTGTCTCAAAAAAAAAAAAGTATACAACTTGATGTTTTGATACACAATCGAGTTAACTAACATATTCGTCACCTAACAGAGTTCTCAAATTTCTTTTTCTTTTGGTAGGGGTGGGGTGTTGAGAACATTTAAGATCTTTCCTCTTAGCAATGTCAAGTATACAATACAGTATTGTTAACTATAAGTCACATTCTATACATTAGATCTCCAGGACTCATTCATCTAATATAAGTAAAACTTTGGGCCCTTTGACTAAAATCTTCCCCTGTTTTCCCCTTTAAAAGTAATTTTGAAGTTCCCATTCATGTACGAGGAAGTTTACTGATTAGCTAGGTCTTTAGGGCAAGAATTCAGAGGACTAATGTTCAAAATTAAACTAGGATACTGTGTGCTGTGTATTGAAATTTCTCTTTATCCTATGAGGGTACAACAACTGTGCATATTTCACACTGATGCAAGAAAAGTTTAGGAACCAAACAATTTCTGATTCCAAGAAATAGCATAGCTTTGCAGAAATTAGCTGTTCTCCCTCTGGAAGGAGCTTAAGGAATAAACACTGATTCACAGCTTCAGGGAAGGCTTAACATTCCAAGTTGGAATGTGAACAAAGTCATCATTTCACTTACAGGGGACCCAGATGAACATATGAGGTCCCCTAGAGCTAACGCTGGCACAGCAACCTGGGGCTTTCTTTCTAGGCTTGATGGTAACTGAGACTGAAGAAACCTTGTTCCAGGCCACGATTTTAACAGGGAGCCTGGTAGGAAATAGAATTCATCCCTACTATGTCAAATGAAGAGATTTTGATGAATGTCTCTTTCAGAAGTATGAATGTTCAGGGCACAAACAAGGGCAGTAAGACACCTAGAAACCAGCTGTGAGCACCACTCCTAGACTCCTCAGGACAAGGACAGTACTTTGGGATATGGGACAGAGAAGACAGGACCATGCCTCAGCAGAGACGAGGTTCCAGAGCAGGAAAGAAGCCCCTCACCTGTTCCTTCTCACTCTCTGATCCTCTGATGTTCCCCACTGGCTGAACACAGCAAAGGATCCACTCAGGGACCCTGGGGATGCCCCCCACAGAGGTCATCCTCCCAGGGCAGAGAGGGGATCTGGATGTGCACAATGGCACCGTGAAAGTGAGCTCTCAGCCTGTCAGAAAAATGGCCATCACCACCTCTGTCTCACAAGGTAGGCTTTTAAATCATTCTTGGCAAATTCCTCAGGCACGTGCCAGTTCTGTGGCCCGGTCCTCCCTCCCTCGATATCACAAAATGACAGGAGTGGGATCAACAGCAGAACACGTGGATGCACAGCATGAGGGTGAAGCACGTTGTGTTCCAGACCCACGAGTCCTGGACCTCTTTAGTAAGCACTATGTTAATTCTAAAATTAGAGCAGTCTCTTGGGCACCTGGTATCCAAAACAGCTAGTTGACTTTTTGTAGCATGCCCATGACCTTCTGGTGACATAAAGGTGTTTAGGAGTCTGAAAAACCTATTTTCTGTTTCCCCTTTTCTTGTACACCCAGCCCATGTTGGCAGACACAGCTGTTTTAGTTTTTCTTGGTCATATCGCTCATGGGGATAATAGTCAGGCTAAACTAAAACTAGGGAGTTCCCCATTCCTGGGGTGTTCAAGTAGAGACTAAAGGAGCACGTGCAAGAGCAGTGGCAGAGAGGTTTCTCCACCCAGCAACATCTGTCATAGCTAACATCTGTACCAGGGTATCGTTTACCACCCTGAAGTTCTACAGTTAGGCCTTTGTGCTATTCTCATTCTGGGTGACTTTCCTTTTCCCTCTACCTCCCCCAGTCTCCGAAATAGATAAGCATTGTCCTCAACTCGTGTTGTATTTCATTTTCTGTTGCTATAACAGAATACCATAGACTGGGAAAGTGATAAACAGTACAAATTTATTCAGTGCATGTTCTGGAGGCTGAGGATCCAAGAACATGGTGCTGTCATCTGGCAAGGGTCACCCTGAGTGGAAGGCAGAAGGCGGAAGCAATTGCATCAGACAAAGAGAGGCCCCAGGGACCAGACTCACTTTCCAACTACTCACTGTCACGGTAACAGTGCTCCCATAATAATGACATTGACGAGACCTGTGACCTCGTGATCCAATCACTTCTTACTTAGCCCCACCTCCAAACACTGTCAAATTGATGAGTAAGTTTCCAACACTGGGTCTTTTAGGGGACATGTTTAAACCACAGCATCTAGGGAACAATAGTAATAAGGGCTCCACTTCCAGCGTGACAGCATGAGGAGCTCCGTGGATCCAATCCCAAGTGAAACTGGTGGAAATCATTTTTGAAAAATAACATTTAGGCCAACCAAGGTGGCTACACCTTTAATCCTAGCATTCTGGGAGGCCAAGGTGGTAGATTGCCTGAGCTCTGGAGTTTAAGACCAGCTTAAGCATGAGTGAGACTCTGTCTCTGCTAAAAATAAAAAAACCAACTAGATGTTGTGGCAGGCACCTGTAGTCCCAGCTACTTCAGAGGCTGAGGCAAGAGGCTCTCTTGAGCCATAGGAGTTTCAGGTTGCTATGAGCTACAATGCCAAGGAACTCTATCCAGAGTGACAGAGAGTAAGACTTTATCTCAAACAAACAAATAAACATTTAAAGTCTCTGGAAATGTTCATAAATGTATACAGCAAAGGAAGAAACATTTATTCAAGAAAATCTACTAAAGCTTAGTAAGATCAGTGAGTCAGTAGCATTTAAAGTAAGACCCACACCCTTCATCCCCACTCCCAGGTCAGTGATACAGAAATTCCACTGTGACTGGTGGAGCTAAGAACACAAGTCTCCCTTTCTCCAAAGGCCCCATTCAAAAAGAGGGGACAGGACGCACCATAAGTGTGGACCCACCAATTACTCTCCCTCCACCCATCTTCCCCCCTCCCCCCTCCCTTGCCTCTTTCCCCATGTTCTTGTGCTATAATTGGGTTATAGCCTTCATATGAAAGCTATAAATTAATTTCATAGTAGGGCTGAGTACGTTGGATACTTTTTCTTCCATTCTTGAGATACTTTGCTAAGAAGAATATTTTCCAGCTCCATCCATGTAAACATGAAAGACTGCTTTAGATTACAGTCAGCTCCTGGTTCCTCTAGAGCAGTGGTTCTCAACCTTCCTAATGCCGCGACCCTTTAATACAGTTCCTCATGTCGTGGTGACCCCCAAACATAAAATTATTTGTGTTGCTACTTCATAACTGTAATGTTGCTACTGTTAGAATCGTAATGTAAATATCTGAAATGCAGGATGTATTTTCATTGTTACAAAGGGGTTGCAACCCACAGGTTGAGGACTGCTGCTCTAGTGCATACACATGAGGACGTGGGAATGTTTTCTCTTTCCTGATTAACAGTCTAGTGAACCACATTTCGAGGAAGTGAACTGTTGCAACCGTATGGTTGAGGCCAACGACAGGCTATTCTGATGGTTCTATTGGCAAATAATAACCATTATCACATAGCATGTCACCTGTCCTCCAATTAGCTTGCTTGCCTTTTGGTTTAACTTTTGTCTTAAAACTGGGGTCTTAATAGCCACATTTATTGCTATTGTAAGATGAATGTATGTGAAATATAAAGAGCTCAAGCTCTACTATCTTCTACCAAAAATGCCCTGGATGCCATTCCAAGAAAGATGTGGCTTTGTAAGAACACCATCTATTCGATACCTCCTCCTTGGCAATCCGCATGTCGTCGGTGACGTTGGAAAACACTGTGGGTTCAATGAAAAACCCCTTCCGGCCCAGTCCTTTGCCTCCGCACTCCAGCGTGGCACCCTCGGCCACGCCGCTCTGGATGAGCTCCAGGATCTTGTTGTACTGCTTCTTATCAATCTGCAGGAGAGAGCACCCCATGACTACAAGCACAGCCTGCTGGGAAAATGAAAGTAAGCGCGCTCTCGAAGACCTTTCTTTCATTTATGATTTTTTCAAAGTTTCTCTATCCTCAGCCCAATCTTATGAAATTTCTGTTATTTGCCAATTTTTTTTTTTTTTTTGAGACACAGCCTCAAGCTGTCACCCTGGATAGAGTGCTCTGGCATCACAGCTCATAGCAGCCTCCAATTCCTGGGCTCAAGCGAGTCTCCTGCCTCCCCGCCTCCCAAGTAGCTGGGACTACAGGTGCCCGCCACAACACCCGGCCATTTTTTGGTTGCAGCCATCATTGTTGTTTGGCAGGCCTGGGCTGGGATTCGAACCCGCCAGCTCAGGTGTACGTGGCTGGCGCCTTAGCCTGTTGAGCCATAGGGGCCGAGCCGATGCCAATTTTGACCCATAAAAATAGCAGTCTTGTATGATTCAACCTCCATAATTGACCACCTCCCTTCACTGACCACCTCCTTAGCTGACCTAATTTTCATAGACCAGACATGCACCATATGTACTTATCAGTGGGGCAGGCTGAGTTCCTTAGGCTAACCACCAGCCCTATGTTGAGTTACAGTCCCTTGGGTGGTCAACTTACGGAGGTTCTCCTGCATAGTGAGGATTCTAATAAATGTATTTCTCTTATGATACTGCCTAATCAGACACACCAGCTGAAGATTTAGGAAATGTTTCAAAATGATGAGGACACTGGCTAATTTGTTATTCGTTATTTATATGAGGAAAAACTGACTTCCATAATCCAATGGATGATTTAGCAAGTTGCAGTGACATTTAAAAGATGAAAACAATAGTTAAATTAATACACAACCTTTTTAGATAGTGCTACATAACAAAAATCTATGGGGGTTTACTTTTAAGGGAATTCCTTTAAAGGAAACTTTGGAGGAAAGGATTAAGTGTAAAGGACTTGCTCCCCAGTCCAAAAAATAAGGCCAACTTTGCTCACCCCCAAACTGATGCAGTTATTATTCAGTTATTCTGGAAATAACACAAAAGCCCACATTCACTCAAGTCTGCCTTGCTCAGCCAGAATATCCATCTCCTCTTGAGTAGTCTCTGAGAAGACATTGTCCCTTACCAGGAAAACCCATGCTCTAGTGACCCTGATGGGAGCTGGTCTAGATAGCCCTTTAAAAATTCTCAGACCCTTTCTACAGATTGAAACTAGAATTCCATTTGGAAATATTCCTTGATGGTCATGGTGAGCCTGCAGAACTAGCCAGTGCAGTTTGGCCACTCGGGAGAGACTTCTGTGGTCCTTCCCCGCCCATCACAGTGTCTGAAGCCTTCAGAGTAGGAGACACCTCGCGTGCAACAGGAGGAGTCAGCCAGCCCTTCACTGCCTACAGATTTACCAACCACAGCGGATCCATGCACATAGGTCAGAGAATTGTTGGCAGCTGGTGAAAGGACTAAGGGCAAGGACAGACACCAGCCTCCTTTCCTGTGGTGCCCGCAGGGATGTCCCAGAGGTCGATGGTTAGGACTGGGACTCAGTTTTGTCTCAAGATTCCCAGGGCTTTCTTTAGTGCTGACAGACCAGTTTACCCCTAAACTTCCAAATATCTGTAAGGCAACCTTAATGCCACAGTTTGACAGAGATTAAAATTTAGGAAGAGAAAGAGAAGCATAAGCAATAAGCAATCCCTCCCTGGCTACACGTCCGGCTGTGAAGACCTGGAAGCACAGGGAGGCAGGAGAAGGAAGACGCTGCTTTGAGTCCCACAAGAACATCCGGTTTGTGCAACAGTCCAGGGACAAAGCAAACGAAAGGAACGTTTATGACGTCTTTACCTGGGGACCCTGCTCAGTGGTGGGGTCAAAGGGACTCCCCACTATGCGCCTCTTGGCCCTTTCCACGCTTCTTCTCACGAACTCCTCGTAGATGGACTCCTCCACGAAGATGCGCGACCCCGCAGTGCAGCATTGGCCTTGGTTGAAGAACACACCCTGGTGCGCCTGCTCCACGGCGTAGTCCACTGCAACAGGGAGCAGCCACGCTCTCAGCACTGCTTTGCCTGGGAGGGGCCTTCTGGGGAGCCAGCTCCCTCCGCTCCCCAAAGCCCCAGGTATAATGCTGTGCTCACTGTGGCTCAGTGCAGAGCAGAACGGCCACTAGCACTGGCCTGAAAACAACTCAGCTCTAGCTCTAACTAAAACCTGATATTACTTGCTATGGAACCACTTGATTTGAGTCTCTTTCTTATTCTGCAAATAAAAGGATTGGACTGCATCATTCATAACAAGAGTCTCAAACCCCCAAATGCAAAAGGACAGGCAGATAAGGTGAAGTATGAATCTGCCAAGTGGTAGGATGATGTAATGGAGAGACTAGAAAGGAAGCCACTACATTTTATTGTTGCTGTGCACGAAACTATCTGGCCCCGGGTTACCAGATCTTTTCAATTTTCAGGAAAGCCAGAAATTGATATTTTTAATGTGCTGCTTTTGTTTTGCAAGCATAGTGTAATGTTTAGGCAAATAAAAATGTCTATTCGCTGTATTTAGCCAATTTACAATCGTAATCTATAGCTGGATGTTTAGCATTTTGGTTATTAACAGCAATGGCTCTTCTTCAAAGACACTAAGGTTCCTCTATAGTGACAGGGAACTGTATAATAGCATATGATAATGGTTTCATTTTCAGTATCTTACATTTCAAGATAGTGTAGTTGACCCTTGTATGTGCTAATTGCTAATGACTGGCTGGCTGAATCGATCCATGTCAAGCCCATGGAGTGCCTAGACCTCAGGAGGAATCAGGATTAGGATTCTCACTCCCTTTACAACTAGTAGAAAGTGAAAGCTGAACTCGGCCAATTCCAAACTGGGGCTGAAATTCAAGCAATCTGCTTCCTGTTTTCTGAACGCTCCAGTAGTGAAGTTGGGAAAGCAGCTCTGTCTGGCAAAATGTGAAGGGAAAAAAAAAAATCCCAAAGGAGACATTGAAATTTCCTTCCCTGGAAAGCTTCTGAAGCAGAAAGATCACACCTGTGCAGAAAAGACTAGGTGGTATCCTTCCTGGAGACACGGAGTTTCGTAAGTCACTGCTGTAGGTCTCATGAAGTCCTATTGGCAAGGAGCAATCACTCTAAGTTTAGGACCATTCATGCTGAACTGACCAGAGTGTGTTGTCATCTTAATTGAAAATCGTGGGTGCAGAGGGAAGGAGATGAAAAGACTAAACAGAGGAGGGGTTGTGAGTTGGAAAGAACGTAGGCAGGACTAGTGAAGTAGAATTTATTTCTAATGATTTACCTCCCAGCCATCGAGCATGGTTGAGAAGTTTTTAATTTCCTGAATCGAAGCAGAGAAACGACAGGCACGGGGTGTGGTTTGGACCATTGTTCTTTCAACCTTATTATGGCACTGTCCTACACCACTGCCTAAGCCGTCACTACTTCTTCCCTATCCTACAACGGCAGAGTTAGAATAGCTGACCAATGTCTAGATAAGAAACTCTGTCCCGTTGTTCACTGGTAAGTGCTCTTTCCCCCAAATTCAACTACTTTCTCCTCAGAAGGAGATCTTGGTTGTCCTTCATTTCAAAGGTCTTTCTCTGACTGTCCTATCAAAAGTGGAAGCACACAAAGACCACCAGAGGGTCTTGTGCTGGGACGTGTCCGAGAGCTGTGGTTGACTTACAATCGGCATCGGCAAAAATGATATTAGGACTTTTCCCTCCAAGTTCCAGAGTCACTCTCTTCAAATTACTTCTTCCGGCTGCTTCCTGGATAAGTTTTCCAACCTGAAAGAAAGGAAGTGGAGAGTTTCCGCACACCCGGTAGGCAAGATAGTCAGTGGCCAAAGCTTGCTGGGGGCAACAATGGGCTCAAAGGCCAACTGTGTCTCTGAGTGACACAGACATAGCACCGTGGTCAACTTGGGTGACAAGATACAAGTTAGTGAGATGCACTTTAATGACCAAAGTGAACTGGAGGACTGCTTTAGTTTCATGACGGAAAAAAACAAGAAAAAGAGAGTTAAATCTGAAATCTTAAAACACTGAAAATTTCTCTCAAGACAACTGGCAAGCAAAATATAACTAGAGATTCCCATCACTGTTCTGTGGCCTTTAGCTTTGGACCCTCGCCTCCAGAAGAAAGCCAACTGGCTCCAGTTGAAAGATATGATAATAATAAAACAAACTGTTCTTGTATCTCCAAAAATGCCAGGTATGATTTTTATCACACAGTCCAAAGAGACTACTGATACTATAACTTTGCCTCTGCCTAGGGCTACAGTGAAAGTGTTCCAGAAAGCTGAGGCTCTGTCTCTACTTATGCCATATTACAATGCCTTCTGCTCTCGAATCCAATGAAACAAGAGAGCGAGTTGGGAGAAAGCATTCGTCAGTGAGTAGACTCACATCTGTGATGAAACTGAGTGTCCAAAGCACATTTCAGCTGAGGGGGGCCCTGAGCTGACAGCACCCCCCCAGCCCCTGCTGAGGAGATGAGTTCTCCCTGAGCACAGGCTCTTAGTGGGGCGCCCACTCGGCTGAAATGTGCTCCCTCACCCAAGGAGATGCCCTCCCTGGGGAGGCCATGTCCACTCGCTGATGGTGGCTGAGGTACCACAAGACAGCCCTGAGACCATCTGTTCCACGACTCCCCCAGCTTTCGCCCTGTACCACAGCTCCACTTCTCTCTGTGCCCACTCCCCTTTAGCAGCCTCCCCAAATAAACACCCTGCAAGCCAAACTCCACGTCAGTGAAGCCTCCCGGAGAGCCCGACCTGCGCACAGGCGGCGACTCTACTGCAGAGCGGTGGGTACCCAACAGCCCTGCAGGCAACCTGGTCTTATTAGGTGAAATATGCTACTTGTGCCTGGAGTTCTACTACAGTTAAACATTTAAAAAGCCTGAAGAAGGGAAATGCCAAATGTACTTTCGATTCCTTCAGCCCCTTGTGGAGACTCTCCAGCAGGACTAACAACTTCTCAGGAAGTGGAGAGTAGTGGCTAAGAAAAAGGTTCTGGATCCAGCCTGCCTGCATTTTTTACTGTTTCTATCACTTACTACCTGTTTGCCCTTTGGGGGGAAATTATTTACCGTCTCTGAGCCTTGGTTTCCTCCTCTGCAAGTAGGGATAATGTAGTGTTTACCTCAGAATTTAGGTAAACCGAAAGGTGCCACTTAGAACCCAGCCTGGCACATGGTAAGCACCCAGACACGCCAACCCTAAGCAAGTGTGAGAAGCCAGGGGCCCCTCATCCTTCCGTGTCCCATGGAGAGGGACTGCTAGACGTTCCAAAAGAGGTCTGCTCTGAATCCCCAGGACTGCCTGTGAGATTAATTGCTTCAGAAAAACACTGGGGAAAGGCTCTGACTCCCCCGCAACCTCTAAGATTACTCAATGGCTGGATTAAATGCTTCTGTATTTTCACTCCAATTTTGCCTCACTGTAAAAACGTTTCGAAAATACACCCTCATTCGGAGGAAATCTAACCTTGCTGTGGGGTGGGGTGATGTCTCAGGAAGAGGGAGAATTTAGGGGAAATGTTACTTACCAAGGTGTTAGGAAATGCTAATATCTGGCCCTCCAGATTGATGGGCAGACTTGGGTCCACCAGCCAGACTGCCCTTCCCCTTGCCAGTATTTCTTCTACTTCTAGGTAAACTACTCAGGAAGATCTGGGCTCACTAAAGAGCCAGTTCTCTGGCTAACATGCTCTCTCTCCAAGAAGAAAACATGAGGACACAAAGAAAAAAAGAATCTGGCCTCTGCTCTGGCAAAAGAACAGCATCGGGTGGAATTGTGACTGAAGCCTGAGACCCTCAGAGGGAAGGGCAATTTGGGGAACAGCCACCTTGACTTCATGCCAGCACCCAGAGGGAGCCCCTGAGAACACTGGGGATAACTGGGTCTGCCAGCTTTTCTGAGGAATTTTGATGAGTTTGGCTCTCTGCTTTGGGGGAATCCAAATTAATTAACATATATTCATTTTTAAAGTCCAGGAAGATAAACTGGTAAGTGCTTCCTCAAAGAAAACAATCACTGGAATTCACGAACATATTATTCATTATATTAAAAAACTGACGTCTTCTTGAGTAGTCTATGTCAGATACTTACATGCATTAAGTCATTTAAACCTCTCAGAAACCCTATGAAGTAGATACTATCTCATTTCGGAGATTAGCAAATTTAAGAGTCAGAAGTTAATGAATATTATTACCAGATTACCCAGCAGGTTAATGCATGCTGACTCCAGCGCCAAGGTTGGGATCACTCCCTCTCCTTCTCTTCCTTCCTTCTAGCATTCTGTCCATCTTTAGGCAATCCCTTCTATATTTACCAAGCACTTAATGTATGCTGTATACCACCAAAATCTTATCCCTGCACTCCCAACTGATTTCAAAGTGAGTAGGAACATCAGTTCTTTTAGACACAAATAACATTCACAAATCATCCGTCATAAAACATATTCTGCCTTCAGATTTACATTTAAAAAACAAGCACAAGCAAGGAGAAATCATGGGTTTTACACGTAGTAAGATGCCGAATAAATATCTGGTGTTGGTAAAAAGAATGTCAGCCCAGCTGGCATTGCATTTCTGTTAGCCCCATGCCTTGATATTCATCAGACCATTCTAGGGGTTGATATTTTTTGCCACTGGCATGTCAGCCAGTGATTATTTTCATGGCTACAGTAACTACACAAGGTAAAAGTCTTGCTCAGTCTATGATTGTCAGAGAAGAAATACCCAAGAATAATTTCTCCTACAGCAATGCTTTGCCAGCCTTTCCTTAGAAACCAAATTTGGGCTAAACACCACAAGGCAAATCTCAGATGAATAATGCCTTTCCTCTTCATCTTTGGAAGAAGGTCAAGTTGCAGTCCAGCCTCAAGAAAGAATTGGATCTGTTAGGCTATGGGAGAACCACTTCCATCTGGAGTGGCCTCAGGACACACCTTCCTGAAAAACCGGTTTTCACTAACCTCTTCCATTCAGCACGTACTCACAGTTCTCCTACTGTGTGCCAGGGGCACCGCTGGGCATAACCCTCTACCAACAAAGAACTCACAGCTAAAAAGACTCGTAGGTAAACTTAGGAGGTGCTCAATAAATGCCACTTTGCAGAACACCTAGGAAAAAAATCCTGGTCTAATTTAATATTAGATCTCAACAGATTCAATAACTGCAGTACTCAGACCATTCTGGTCCTTACCCATAGAATTGGGCTAGGGTGGAACAACTTTCATTACTTACAGGATAAAGGCATTATATGCGTTCCCATGATACAGTTCTCAGGTCAAACTGTCTTTGGAAAATATATTACTGCTCATGAATTCTCCCCGTGAGTGAAGCAAGGTTAACTGACCCCAAATGGGAAGTACTCCTCATTATCATTATCATGAGAGGGAAAGAAGCAATGGAAAGAACAGATGCAACTCTAAAGCAGGGGGTTCTTAACAGGAAAAATACTGTGTTTAAAAACAAAGAGTCTGGTGAGAATGGGCTCCATGTCTGCTTACAAATACAGTAAGTCTACGAAAACCAAGCCAAAATATTACTTATACAATTTCATTCAAAGGCTTCCAAGATCAAAATCTATGGGATTAGAAAGTCTTAAAGAGAATGAATTACACACCTGAAACGCAGGCCTTTGACTGACTAACCCTTCTTGGATGGAATTTGAGTGCGGTTACCAGGGACATGCGCTATACCAGTCATCTTTTTGGAGGGGAGGGAGTTAGAGAATGGGAGATAATTTACTGCTCTGATGCACCAGTCATCTTTAACCCCTTCCTACCTGACCAGAAGGTGGGAGCACAAGGAGGCTGTGAGGAGCATGGGTCTTCCTTGTAGTTAAAAGTCAAGTTGGTAGGGATGAACTTCATGAAAGCAAGCCCTAGTTTGATGCACTAGGCAATGTGTCAGATAAAACAGATAAAAATACAGTTTGAGAAATTAACTCCTGTACGTGATGTGAATAGAGATCAAATAAAACAAAGGTGCAGAGATGACATCTCACGTTCATTGTCTTTTCGAAGTCTTTTCACAGAAGATTTCACAAGGTACCTGTCTTATCCCTCCTGCCCCACCGCTGAAAGCTGGCCAATTGCAACCACATTTAGATCTGTGGACTCTAGCCTGCCCCACAGAAGTCCGCAGACCTGGTACTACAAACTCAGGTGTGGTTCCCAAGGCACCTTCAGTTTGGAGACGACACTTCCCCGCCCCTGGGTCTCAGTTCCTTCATCTGAAGAGTGAAGGCACAGGCCAAGCAGCCCACCTGTCCCTTAGTACTCCGGTTAATTGGAGGGCTTAAAAAAGACAGACAGGACTCCTGGGGCCCCTGCTCATTCTGGGGGGCTGTCTGCAATTCTTTTGTGTTTTTTCTTGCCTTATGGGGCAGAAATAGCCTGTCACAAGAGCACCACAGCTGCAACGAATGATAGAAAAACCTGGTATTTTTTTGGTTTCCCTGCCCAGAGCTCATTACGGAAGAGTAAGTGATAGTATTGCTATCGTGGAGTTTCTGAACTTTGCACTCCCTGGAGAGCCTCTCAGCGCTATCTGTGCACCCCATGCGGGAAAGGGCAGTGAACTGGGGGATTCCCCCACACATAATGAAACTGGGCTAATTCTCAGCAGGAATGTTGGCACAGATCCACTCTGCCTCCCCTCCTCGTTTGAATAGGCTTCAAGATTGATACCAGGAGTATCCCTGGAACAGCCACAATGCACCAGAATCATGTTCACGGCAATGCAGCAGCACAGGGGAATGCAATTTGGGGCTTTGCAAGGAGAATAATTTGTTATACAGACAAAAAGGAACACAAAAGGCTTTTCATACCCTCTGTGTGCAAGGCAGTTGCTTGCTGAACAGTTTGTAAAGTTAGGTAAAATTTTTCTTTTTATTAATTACTCATATTAAGGTAAGATATTTTATTACACGTATTAGGGTGAATTTCTTCTCAGAGTTGTGAATCCATTTTTAAAATAGAAAAGGCTCCACTAGAGATCTCAGTAAACTGGTCAAAAATGCCACAGATTTGCTCTAGATTTCTTCTCTCTTCTCCTTTCTTATCTTTCATTGTTGTGTGTCCGGGTTCCAACAGAGATGGAATGAGAAATGGCAAAAATAAATAAATTGGCTATTTCTTGTCTTTTCCGAAATATCCAGAAGAAAAGCCAAATTAGTCCCTTCAGACTTCGACCAAAGCATCTAAACCGTTCTTTTAATGAAGGCCAGCCACACCAAACCACCTGCCTCTTCTGGAACATGCCTCAGTGCCTTTGTTTAAGCTGCCTGCACTGCTCTTTCTCCCCTTGCTTCCTGGATAAATTCATTTTTTGCAGACCTGAGTCTCGGCCACCTCCTTGAGAAACTCACTTTCCCTTCCCAACCTCCCCACGGGGTTTGGCGTTCCTTCTCTGATCTGACAGTGCTTTGCACGTACCTCTAGCACTGTGCTCGTTATTAGCTGTCTTCCCCAATAGACTGAGTTTGCCAGTGGAGGAACTCGAGTTGATTATTTTTTTATATGTGTATGTACACTCGGAAGATTTCCAGTAATATGTGTTGTGTCGAGGAGCCGGAATGTGACAGCTCTTGGTATCTCTAGAGATTGTGATCGTCTTTGTTTGGAGTAGAACACAGAGGCATGGGTCTTCTTCAAAAATTCCCAAGAACATTCTAATGTGCTGCTACGGTTGAAAACCATGGGATTAAAAATCTTTAAAGTATTTCTCTCACACTGTCCCTTTAACCTTTTAGTGCTGGTTCTACTCACCTACTTTAATGTTATTGTTGATTGAGCAGCTATTCTGTGCTACTCGTTTCCACAAACATTTCATTTAATCTTCATGACAACCCCGGGAAGCAAGAATTATTATCCCACGTGTAATTGGAGTAATGAAAAGACTCTGAGAGGTCAAGAAATGTCTTGCTAACAGGCACCCACTGAGTGGCAGAGCCAGGACCGGATCTGGAATGATCACAGCAAGCCCCGGGCTCTTTTCCTTCCAGCACAGCTTCTCTGTGTGGCTCTCTTCCTCTAGACCTTCTCCTGGGGATTATAGGCCCCCTCTTGATGACTAGAATCCTGACAGTTAAAAACACTATCTAACACTCACGTATTCTAGATCAGTGGTTCTTAACCTTCCCAATGCTGTGATGTATTTTCATTGTTGCAAAGGGGTCGCGACCCACAGGTTGAGAACCACTGTTCTAGGTCAATTACCCTGTACACTGAGCCATCCTTTTGTCACAGAAGACTCCATTTCTATTTCAGATAAATTCTAAAAATCAAGATCTTGATTTTTGTGGTCTGCTTTGATAGGTAGATAGGAAGAAACATCGAGTATTTAAGTCAAAGGAATTATACGTCCCACTAACTTGCTGACCTAAAGGGACAGGGACCTTATCATAGTCAGCTTGCATTCTCAGGAGAGACACCTACTGAGGAATCTTTGACGTAACACAGAGAATAAATCATGATCTCTCATCCAGCAGGCAAAAACTGTAGCATAATTTTTCTTATTCTTTAGTACTTAAGGTTTGATTTAATAATCTTTTTAAAGGAAAGAAAGCTCATAGCTTAAAACTTGTATACTCACCAGTTTTATCACATCGAAAGGGTGTTTTTGACTAAAATGCTGAATGATTCACTAGTGGATTCACCCAACCTTAGGAAAGGGCCTATTAGCTGTTTTTAAAAATAGCTAAAACCATAGTAGGCCATGTCTTCCACCTACAAAGTGGGGTGAGGCTAAACAGAGGAGAGAGCTGAAACAATTCATTACTCAAGCAGCAGAGATGATGTTTGTATCATGCAACATGACATTTATCTCACTTAGGAAATGAAAGGAGAACCCCGGCTGCGCAAATTAGAATGAGTGATAATACAGCTGTTAGTTACAAACATTTGTTTGGCACAGATCAATCTGGACTCTCCCGTAGTTTGCTTTGATGGTCTCTCTACTATCTTGTTGACTAATGATGAAATCATGGTTTGTTAATCTCACTGAATAAAGAAAACACTATACCAAGCAAAAGACAGACTGTTTTCCCATACTTTACTGAGGCTGTTTATGGACTGTGTTTATAAGAGCTCTTTCCTATTCACTTATTAAATATTTACATGCATTGCTTATGCATTTAGCTGCATAAGAAGAAATTAATCCCATCTTTAATCTGAGTAAAGTTGTTTGCTTTCTAGAGACCTTTTACTAAAGTAAAATGGAAAGCAGCCACCTCAAATAAGGTTCTCGTTACTGACTGTTCCAGACATTCTGTGATGTACTCATAGATCCCATCTCCCTGGGGTGATCATAACAGAAGCCATCACCAACTCCATATTTAAGTTACATGTTCACTCTAGAGGAATCCACATAACTTCCCAAGTAGACTACAAAGTTGATAAAAGAACAGATGGATAAAAAAGTAAATAACTACAAGCTGAAAAGGAAATCAGGGATTATGCAATCATTTCATTTGCCTATGAAAATTCTCTACCCGCTGCTGTTAACATGGGTAATTACAAGTTGGCTTCCTTCTTCTAGACAAACGCTTTCCTCCTTCATGTCCTCTAGTGTCTGCCATGGATGTCATTCCAGAGAAGAAACTAGGAGATAGCCTAGAAGACACAGGATTAGTTTCCTTGCAAATGAATGAAAGCCTCTTTAGAGAGAAGTACCAAACCTAGACTCCATCAGAAAAATTTAGCTGAAACGTGCTCTATGCTGCAACAGACTACCTGTTTTGAGTATTCGTATCAGCAGAACACTTCACAACGCTACCTTACACCCTATTCTTTTTTCCCAAATTCTCCTCCGTCTCTCTCTCAGTTCTTTAGTGATTAGCTCCATCTTTGGAGATTACATACATAGCTGTTAATATTCTTCTTGTGAAGATAAAGAACTTCCTGTTATTATAAAGCTACAGTAATCAAAATAGCGTGATATTGGTGAAGCAACAGACACACAGATCATGTGCCCGCATGACATTCAAAGGGAATGCCTATTGAAATATTTCGGATTTCTGAGTTTCCAGATTAAGGATGCTCAACTCGTAACTATAATGGAAATATTTTAACATATCAAAAAAAAATCCCAAATCTGAGTGCCATGTTGATAAACACACAGTTTCAGAATTTGGAGCATTCCGGATTTCAGATTTTCAGATTAGGGATACTCAACCTGTATAACCATAAATGTCATAGCTCAGCAACAAAAAGGAATAAATCACTGATATATGTAATGACACAAATGGATCTTAAAATAATAGTGCTCAGTAAAAACAGCCAGACAAAAAAGTATACTCTACATTTCCATTTATGAAGAATTCTAGAAATTGAAAATAATCTACAGTGCCAGAAAGTATATCAGGGCCTAGGAATGTGGAGAAGGGGTGGAGGGAGAGATGAGAGAGATTATAAACGGGTACCAGGAGGAAGAATGGAGTCTTGACCTGTGTTGATGGTTTCACAGGTAGACGAATACATAAACCAAGACTTGTCAAGTTCTCTAACTTCAAATATGTGAAATCTAATGCATGTCATTTATACCTCGATAAAGCTATTAATAAATATACATTAATAAAAATGATACTTTATTAGATAAATATACATGTAAGAAAAATGATACATTTTTAGAGCAATTACCCTATACATCTCTTTGTTGTTCTTTTGTTGACTACTGTCAGGGAAATTATCTTCAATCTACCTGACTACTTAGAGTACAATGTAATAGTTTTAATTATAAATGCATTAGAAATAAATTAATTAAATTTTAAAATGATTGGAGCCCCAAAGGGGAAGAATAAGTGAATAGAAAAAAAAAAAAAAGGAACTTGAAGGAAAGGAAAAGATGGTGAAAATAAAGAACAGATCAGAGGCCAATTAGATAAATGATGATGATGGAACAAAAAGAAGGCAGCATTTGAGGTTATAAGTCTAAGAGACCATCACGGTCACCGTAGGCATGGACTGCGTCTCACTTATCTATACAGATGTCTATGGCCACACCACCCTGAATGTCTTTCCCGACTTCACTGATCTACACAGAAGGCAGAAGAAATTACTGAGCTAAGGACTCCCTGGATAAACAAGGGAAGAAAGCTCATTTCAGGCAGAAAAGAATGACATGTGCAAAGTCACAGGAAAGTTAAAGGCACATCATATTTGGGGGTTTGCAAGAAGTCTGGTAAGGTAAGCATACCAGGTAGGTGTGGGAGACAAAGGGGGTGAAGAAAGTGGAGGCCAGGTCATGAATCAGCTTGTCTGTTGCCCTAAGGAGTCTGGATTTCGGAATGTGATGGACATCCAGGTAGAGGTGTCCACTCTGCAATTAGAAATCTAGAGCTCCAAAGAGAGGTTAAGAATCTCCTAAATGGTTCTAATATGACATTTTCTGGCCCTGGATAAGTCTTTGGCATCCCATATTCTTTCTGTTTTCCTCACAGGCTCTGTCCCCCTACTTCAGCGGTTCTCAACCTGTGGGTCATGAGCCACAGGAACTGTATTAAAGGTCCGCAGCATTAGGAAGGTTGAGAGCCACTGCCCTACTTGCTTACCACTTCAGGGAACGATGGCTGCAGAGTCCACTGCTGCCATCGCCGCAGAGCTGGTTTCTGTCCACCTCGCTCTGTCAGTCTGAGTAGTGTGCCATGGCGTCCCAACTCACAGCAACTTCCAACTGTTGGACTCAAGCAATTCTCTTGCCTCAGCCTCCCCAGTAGCTGAGACTACAGAGAGGGTGTCCTGTTCCATTGCCAAAGTTGACCTGAAACTTCTGGGCTCCTGCCTCAGCTTCCCAAAGTTGAACAGGTTCCTGCGCCTTCTACCTTTGCAGATAAAGTAGAGAGTCTGGATGTGGATTGTGAAGCTAAGAAACTACTGGGATTAGGACAGAAACATCTGGTGATGAGTGATATTCCAGCATTTAATGCATTCCGGGAAGCAGCCTGTCTTTTAGGTAAGAAGTATGGCGAAACAGCCAATGAGTGTGGAGAAGCCTCCTTTTCCTATGGAAAATCACTTTTGGAATTGACAAGAATGGAGAATGGTGTTTTGGGAAATGCCGTGGAAGGTGTGCATATGGAAGAGGAAGTAGGAAAAACAGAATAATCATCTCTAGTAGAAAATAACGATAATAGAGATGAGGAGGCAAGGGAAGAGTTGAGAGAACAGGTGTCTGATGCCATGGGAGAAAAAGCAGCAGCCCCAAAAAGACAAGTCTCTGGCCACACCTGGAACTGATAAAGAACAGGAGCGTGAAATGCAAAGGGTGGAAAAGAAGATTTGGATATCAGTGAGCCTAAAGAGGAGCTACTAGGAGAAAGTTGAATTGACACCAGATCAGTTAATTGAATATGAGAAAGAAATTGAGGCGCTGAAGGAACTGCTACCTGAAATTAGAAGATAGAAGATGCACAGACTCCCAGCATAGTGGGAATGTAGCTGAACTGGCTCTGAAAGCTACTCTGCTGGACAGTTCTACTCCAGGTTCCACTCCTAGTGGAGGCTCTTGCGTCTCCACGATTGCCAGGAGAAAGCCAGCAGATGGTGCTTCTTCGTCAAATTGTGTGACTGATATTTCCCACCTCGTCAGGAAGAAGTGGAACCCAGAGGAAGAGGGCCCCCAAAAAGACAAAGCAAAGAAAGCCAAACAAGAGGCGGAAGTGAATAGCGGCAGTGGGGATGCTGTCCAGAGGGGAAATAAAGTCTCGGAAAACAGGGAGGAGAAGGCCGAGAATCAGACTGAAAGGCTTCGGCGATGGAGGGGACAATGGAGGCTGGAGCTACAGCGGAAAGCACTGCATGTTAAGAGGGGGCAGAGCCTTCCCCCGAAGGGAAGGTGGTTTTATATATAATGTATTTTTTCACTTTGGGGGGATTCTTTTTGTACAACTTCAATAAAGATTGTAAGCAAAAAAAAAAAAAAAAAAAGATCTCCTAACTGACATGCCATGATGATTCACATATTTGATGATTACTTTCAGACTGGTGAATAAATAAACAGATCATGCAAATAGTTTGCCACCGGTGAAAGACGTTTATACTGAGATCTTAGGGGAAAGGAAAAGAAGCGGAGTGGGAAATGGCTTAAATGGTTTTTAATTTCCAAGTTCAGAAATGAAGAGTTATGTCAAATTAACCTTGGACCTTCCCTAAGGAATATTGCTTTAACCAGATAAGAGGAACTAAAGAAAAATTTTAAAGAAAATTTTACCAGTTAGGCCTGGTGGATAAGATTTCCAACAAATTCTTCAGCTGATTTCCTGGACTCCCCTGAACAAACTCTGCAGGGGGCACCTAATGGTGCAGTGAGATGACTCTGGAGCTGCATTAACCCTACAGAACTGGGGACCATGACTGCTGTATGGAAGAAACAGAGGCGAGACAGAGGAGTAAGTTCGTGAAGGACGCGGGGGTCTGCCCAACAACTGGCTCTATGCTTGGTGGGCCTTGGGGTACCATTTGTAAAATATGGAGTGACTTAGGGCGTCCTTATACACCAATGAACGGCACACAGTAAGGAATCAAAATGCTTATGGAGAAGCAGGAGTAAGGGGGAATGTAATTAAATACAAACAGGCTGGGAGTGGGACAGAACTTGTTTACGAGGTGTAGCTTGGAAGTAAGTCTTATTATTTTACAGTTGCACTGTGTGAGTTACAGCTCCTTTCTGAGAAATATAATCAAAGGAGAGCTCTGCTCACATGCCAATTGGTTCCCCTGTCTTCATTCAGTCACATGTTTTACTATCTTGCCAATACCGTATAGTTCTGCAGTATGTGTGAACTTTCAGAAATGTCTGGACACTTTTAATATGATACTGGCATTTTTTGGAGGGGGTTAATTCATGGGCATATGGAATGCTGTGGACCAGGCCCTCACTTTGCTACACTGCTTTGTTTATTCTTCCTTAAGGTGCTAAAGGGGGATGTAACTACTGGAATGTAACCACAGCACGGCAGACAACGTGAGTGGTGCTTTCAGTTAGGACCACAGATTAACAAACTCAGACCCGTGGGGCTGAGTTCGGAACCAAGTGCGACTATTCAAATTATGTGCAAAGTAGCTATTCTGAATCTCAATGGACATAAGAACCATTAGGTAAGCTTATTCAAATGAGAATTTCTGGACCTATTTCCAAAATTTTAACTGAGAAGATAGATCCTGGCAGGTTCCCAGGAACTTGCATTTTAAAAAGACCACTGTAGGCGCAGTGGTCTTTGCATAACTACTGGAAAACAATAGTAACTATATTACATTTTTCTGCAAAGAAATTTCTCCCTGCATCAGATTTCAATACTGGCAAACTCAGGTTGAAGCAGTGGCCCCTACTCTAGACCACAAGGAGGAAGTGAAAGTGAGTTTCTGACAGGCGCCAGGCATCCTCTCCCGGTACTACACTTTAAATCAAGTACACTATTTCACCTAAAGAGAAAAGGGATTAAAAATCAGTTTATCCAGCAGACACCCAGGCGATCTTCCAAAAAGTAAAGCAAAAGAGCAAACACAAAAAAAAAACACTTATTAGAGCCAAAAATATTTGTAATGTATTTATGAAAGCTACAAAATAAACATAAGGAGAATAAAGCTGCCAGAGCAGAGCAGGAATTGGTTGTTGACAGACTTAATATTTGCCAATAGAAATTTCAGATTCAACTAATATTTACTGAGTTCTTATAATGTGCCAAGCAGTATGACTGAACTTTCAAATACATTTTCCCAACCCACCAATTCGCCTATAGGCAGTTATCACAGTCTGTCTTAATAGAGGAAGAAATGAATGACCAGAAAGTCTACATAATTTGCCAGAAGTCAGCTCGGTGCCCATAGCACAGTGGTTATGGCACCGGACACATACACCAAGGCTGGCGGGTTTGAACCCTGCCCAGGCCTGCGAAACAATAACAACTGCAACAAAACATAGCCGGGTGTTGTGGTGGGTGCCTGTAGTCCCAGCTACTTGGGAGGCTGAGGCAAGAGAATCGCTTAAGCCCAAGAATTTGAGGTTACTGTGAGCTGTGACACCATGACACTCTACCGAGGGCAACACAGTGAGACTCTGTCAGCCCCCTCCAAAAAAAATTTGCCAGAAGTCACACAGCAGGAAGGCTGGAATTCAATCCATGGTTGGTTGAAATCAGTGCCCCTTCTGTTATACCGCACTTCCCCAAGCACAAATCATTCTATAAACTTCACTTAACTAGACAACAATTGACAGCCAATATTTACAGACACTTGACTAAAAATTAGGTCCTGCGCTAAGTGCTTTAGATACACCAGGTCTCTTAGTTGGTTTAGTGTTACCTTAACAGATACCACAGACCAGGTAATCTATAAAGCACAGAACTTAAGCACTGTAACTTATTTCTTACAGTTATGGAGGCTGGGAAGTCCAAGGTTGAGGGGCTAGCATCTGGTGAGAGCCTTCTGTGCCCTTGGCAGAAGGTGGAAGGGCAAGCAAGCACCAGAGAGCAGAGGGCAGAGAGAGTAAGACATGGAACTCACAGCCTCAGGCGCTTTTAAAATGGCATTAATCTATCCATGTGGGCGAAGGCCACACAGCCTAAACACCTCCTGTTAGTTCTCAACAGTGTAAACACTGCTACACTGTTTACACAGTTGCACTGTTCAAACTATATAGCTTATTTCATCTTCACACTCCATGAAGCAGATATAATTATTCCTAATCTACAGAAAGGAAATCTGAGGCCTGGATAGAGTAAATAACAACATGTACTGTGAATGAATCCATACAACCCTTATAGATATTTAAACCTAGTTTTCTAATATGGCTCTGATATATTTAATCTTGATTGCTTTCGTATGATTTCAAGTCTGTGTTTGGAATTTCTTATTGAAAAAGTGATGATTTCCTCTAGCTTTTTTAGAGAGAGGGAAAGCGTAGTGTTGTGATACGTCCTTTCAAGCTTTCATCTTAGCAAAGTGCTGAGGAGGACTTCATTTTCCTTTAAGAGACTCTAAATAAAGGATGGAGAGGAAGGAACTCAAGCTGATCTATGTTAAATCTCTAAACTTCCGAAACTGTTGTAAAATCCTACAAGGTGGTCTTTGTTGATCAGGTGGTTAATCAGATTGATCATTTAACTGTTCAGCTCATTAGGTATATATCCAGAAGACCAAAAATCACATCACAATAAAGATATCTGTACCAGAATGTTTACTGCAGCCCAATTCATAATTGCTAAGTCATGGAAGAAGCCCAAGTGCCCATCGACCCATGAATGGATTAATAAATTGTGGTACATGTATACCATGGAATACTATGCAGCCTTAAAGAAAGATGGAGACTTTACCTCTTTCATATTTATATGGATGGAGCTGGAACATATTCTTCTTAGCAAAGTATCTCAAGAATGGAAGAAAAAGTAT
>CAUYRH010005815.1:0-20888 GCA_963574655.1 Perodicticus potto
CCAGCAGTGTAGAAGTGTTCCCTTTTCTCCACATCCACGCCAACATCTCTGGTTTTGGGATTTTGTTAGGTGGGCTAATCTTACTGGAGTTAGGTGATATCTCAAAGTAGCTTTGATTTGCATTTCTCTGATGATTAAGGATGGTGAGCATTTTTTCATGTGTCTGTAGGCGGTGCGCCTGTCTTCTTTAAAGAAGTCTCTCTTCAAGTCTTTTGCCCATCCTGAGATGGGATCACTTGTTCTTTTCTTGCTAATACGTTTGAGTTCTCTGTGGATTCTGGTTATTAAACCTTTGTCCGAGGCATAACCTGCAAATATTTTCTCCCATTCTGTGGGCTGTCTGCTTGCTAAACTTACTATATTCTTGGCTGTACAGAAGCTTTTTAATTTGATCAGGTCCCAGTAGTGTATCTTTGATACTGCTTCAATTGCCTGGGGAGTCCTCCTCATAAAATATTCACCCAAGCCAATTCTTTCAAGAGTTTTCCCTGCACTTTCTTCTAGAATTTTTATAGTTTCATGTCTTAAGTTTAAGTCTTTAATCCAGTGAGAGTCTGTCTTAGTTAATGGTGAGAGGTGTGGGTTCAATTTCAGCCTCTTACAGGTCACTAGCCAGTTCACCCAGCACCATTTGTTAAAAGAGAGTCATTTCCCCACTGAATGTTTTTAATTGGCTTCTCAAAGATCAAGTAACAGTAAGTAGCTGGATTCATCTGTTGGTTCTCTATTCTGTTCCAAACATCTACCTCTCTGTTTTTGTTCCAGTACCATGCTGTTTTGATCACCATTGATTTATAGTACAGTCTCTGGTCTGGTAGGATGATTCCTTCTGCTTTGTTTTCATTTCCGAGTAATATCTTGGCTATTCGAGTTTTTTTCTGATTCCATATAAAATGAAGTATTATTTTTTCAAGATCTTTAAAATATGACACTGGAAATTTAATAGGAATTGCATTAAAATTACATATTGCTTTGGGTAGTATAGAGATTTTAACAATGTTGATTCTTCCCAGCCATGAGCACGGTACATTTTTCCATTTGTTAAGATTTTCAGCTATTTCTTTTCTTAAAGTTTCATAGTTCTCTTTATTTCTTTGAGTGATTTTTCATTCCTCCTAATTCTTCTTTCTGCATCTTTGACTAACTGCCTTAGATGGAAAGCCTTGCTCTCCTGCTCTGGGATCTTTTCTTGTGTTTGGTCTAGAATTGGTCTAACCAGAAAGCAATGTTTTGAAGTTCCCTAAATGACTTTTTCATTTCTTTGAGTTCTGTTATATCATTTCTTATGTTGTCTATCTCTTTGGTAACTTTTTCATATTTTTTAATTGATGTCCTGAAATATATTTTCAGCTTTTTTTTTGTGTTGGTCTTTAACTTTCTATTCAATGTCATTCATCTTATTTGCCATCCATATTCTAGATTCCATTCCTGACATTTTGACAAGTTTCTTTTGGTTGGAGTTTGTTGTCTATATCTATTGTGATCCTTTGGGGCTGTCACATTAACTTGTTTATTCATGTTTCCAGAGTTCTTTTGAGGATTACTTCTCATCTGAAATCTCTTCTTTCAGCTCATGGTACATAGGTTTGAGCTTACCTATTCTCCCTGCCAGGAACTCTCCTGTTTAGTGAGAAGAAACAGAGGTCTCTAGATGGTGCTTTTGTGACTATTGTGGAAGACTGACTCAGTAGCATAAGGGAGGATGCACTGAGAGCCTCTGATGCAGCTGATCTGTGTTGTCCCATTCCCCTGTGCTTGTCACGGTCTAAGCTGGTACAGTCAGCCTTCATGAAGAATAGAAAATTACTCCCCAGGCTGTTGTTGTAAGCTTGGGCAGGGGGCTGGGCAAGTCACTTTCCATGGCATCTGGTACTTCAGAAGACTGTTCTTCCTAGGTCTTCCCACAATGGTGGCAGTGGCGATGGGTAAGGGTATATAGGCAGTGGTTGTGGGTCAGGGCTGTGGGCACTCACTAGTCCTGCCTCCTGGGTCCAAGTGCAATGGTGGCTTGCACCTAGCAAGATCCTGGTGAGGACAGGTTCCACTAGGCAGTGTGGAGGAGCCTTGGGGTTGGGGCCATGGGACCAATGGCAATAGCATGGAGCCTCAGGGCTGTAGTGCTGAGCTTCTGAGTTACCAGGGCTTTCTTCCCTCCCAGGACCCATCAAGGTAGTCACCACAGGGCTTCATAGGTGGCATCTGGTGCCTGTTTGGCTTGACTTCCCTGTGATTGAGAGGGGTGGTTGGCTCCTAGTTATGGGCACATGGAGCATCCACTGTCCCTGTCCCCTCCCTGGCCTGGCTGGCATGATGAAAAGGAAGATGCAGCAAAGCTGAACCTTTTGTAGACCAAAAACTGAACCTGAGAGCTCAGAATGATGTCGGATGCAGCAACCAGGAACAGATGTCCTTGGATTCCTACTGTACCCACTCTCTGGTGCAATGTCACTGCTCAGCCTCCAGGTAGCTCCCTGATCAGGCTAAAGTTCTTCAGTAACTGGTTTTGTAGGTAGTTTTTAGGGGAAAAAAACTCTTAATATCTTAAAGACCTCAAATACTTGTGAATATTCTGCTTTAGATTAAAAATGATACTGAAGGGAACAATTTAATTTCTCCTATAGAGCAATAGGAGGAATGGTTTTGAAATACATCTTGGTGGAAGTGGAGACTTCACATATCTATATGCGGGTCTGGCACTATGCTCACATCCAGGCCTGTTCTGAACTCCAAACAGGTTCAACTTCTCATCTTTGGTGTTACTACTGCATGTAATTTCCCTGAAGTAAGTGAGGCTACTACTGAAAACAACACAGTAGTCTTAGAAGTACTCAATACATTCTGAATTTGAGCTATCATTTCCATCACTGTTGCATCAAACATGGCAGATGTATTTGCTTTTCAGAATATGCTACCTAAGAAACTCAGACTATTGTTCAAAGCACCCACTTTTGAAGTAGAATAATTACTAGTGATTTGTGCATGTGCTGAAAGGTGTATATGTATAAAATACATAGCCCTTAAGTTGAAGTATTTATTTTAAATATAGGAATCACAACCTACTAAAAACAAGCTCTATATTTTGTATTTGTAATGCTAGGGAAAGAATGGTGTAATGTTTTCAGTACAAGAATATCAAGTTCACCAAGTAAAGGACTTTTACAGGTATAAAAACTGTGAAGTTTGGCCATTACTTCAAGCTACCTTTGTGAATACATCGTAGTAATTTTTAAAAAATTATTGTATTACAAGGTAACACACATTAAAAAATCAAAAATCCTGAACCAGAGAAGCATTCTCTGATTACCTAACTTAAATAGTAATATTCACCTCCATACCTTACTCTAAATACCTCTCCTCTGCTTCACTTGTCTCCATCATATTACTACCGTTGTTATGGAAGTATTTTGTTTATTGTCCATCTTCCATTCCATGCAAAATGCATGAGAGCCCAGGCTTGGGTGTATTCACTGCTGGGCATGGAGTAGACCCACCGTAAATACTTTTTTGAACTTTTGAACACAAGAAGTAGAACATTATCCTCTTGGTTTTATTTCTAGAAATCACTTACCTAATTCAGCTCTTCATGTGAGCAAGTAACTGAATACATTTTCAAGGAAGGGAAGTTAAGCTTGTGACTTTATTTTCCTCTCTTTCCTTTTAGCTCTTAAACCTTTTTGCAAGCAGTGAAGATGATTTGGAAACTTCAGTGCATTGTTCTGTCAGGGAACTTGGCAAGTTAGAGATCAAAAGGAAGAGAAGAGTTTTACAGTGTGACTGACATTTAATGGCAGCAGAAACAGTGGCTTATCTGCCCACAGAAAGCAAATATTCTATGGGACTGTGATTGTGTATTATAGAAAAGTGCTGACATTGTTTACAGAATTCACTGATATAACTAGAGATACGTATTTATTTATACAGTTTAGATCATTCTCCACATTACCATCTGACACTCAGCATGCTGGACTGGTTCCCCCCTTTCCCTTTATCTTCCCTGTTACCCAGATGAAATAGAAGGCTTTCTTTCCCTTGCAATTCTTCTCAATATCTCATTCCTTGCACAATACGTTCCCTAATTGCATTTTGAAGTTTATTTGCATCAGTCAGGGTCCAATCAGGAGGACAGAACTGACAGCAGGTTGACCACAGAAGGAGGTGAGGTCGGGCCAGCTTCACGGATGTGTGACGTATATGCTTACACTTACCGTCACACTTACTTCCGTGGTCTTCTTTTACTGCCTTAAAAGTCTTCATAATTTTTCTTTTGTGTTTTGTAGATGAAGTTCAATGGGATTATGAAGTATGCAGATGAGCAGAGAGGACAGACATAATATGCGTGCTCATCAGTTTCTTTCCCTCCATTTGCTTTGGCATTTACCATGCTCCACAGGAGAAAAATTCTAGCACATCCACAAAATGACTACAAGGAACACACTTGCATAAGAGACCACATTTTTGGTCTCAACCAGTAATTTTTTCAAATCAAGAAAGAAGATCATGGAATCCAATCATGTCCTTCCTCACAAGGGTTACTTCCCTACATGAGCCAACTATGTAGGCTGAAAATGATGACATAGAAGAAAAAGGAAAGATAGGGAAACATGCAGATTCTTTAGTTCTTTCTTTCTGCATCAGCAATCCAAAAAGGTAGAGTGTTTATGGAATGTGTACATATCAAGAACTGTAAACAGATGAATTTGTTTGTGTAGCAGTTCCACTGCTCTGCAAAGAATAAATGACATGTGTATATGTGAACTACAAAAACAAATTGTGTATTTCACTGATCTCTTTAAGAATTAAATGTTGTTTCTCTTGGCCTTAGCACCATCTTTCTAGAAACCTCCATGCCATGAGAGCCAAGTGGAGGAAGAAGCAAATTAACAAGATGATATACAAAAAGTGAAAGAGGAGGCAGTCATTTAAGTAAACCTCTTGCTTGTGCACATGTGATGACCACAAGAGCAAAAAGATGGGATGCCGGAAGCTGAGGACTCTGGTGCAAGCTGCTGGACTCCATGTTACTGTGTAGAACTGTCTTCTCAGGGGATCTAAAACTTCATTGCCATTAATTGCCAAGACCACCCCTGAGAGACCCATCTTGCTTAGACCAAAATAGTTCCTCATTGGTCCTTTGCCCTGACCTGAAATTCTAGACTAGTTTTGTTCTGAGTTGTGGCTGAGTGTAACAGTATACAGTAAATCATATATTCTGCTGTTGCAGCTGGAGAATCAAAAGGAAAAAAACAAACAAACAATTAAATGTTGTTAATTGTTTTAATTGGCATACATAACAAAAAAATATAGTAAAATTCAGGCCAATGTTTTAAAATTTAATTTTTTTTAGTTAGAAAATTAAACAGTAAATTCTAAAAAAAAAATAACAAAGAGAAAGAGTAAAAGAGAGGCTGTAGAAGAATGGAAAAAGATCTAACTTTTCCTGCTTTTTGAACAAGAGGTCCATATTTTTATTTTGCATTGGGCCCTGTGAATTACCATGCAAAAAGGAAGGAAATTGTCACAACCCTGTGGGCTGGAAAGACAAAGGGAGAAAATGATTTTATCAGCATCCTGGCCCAGGAGAGCCACAATGGGGGGGGGCCTGGAAGAAGGGAACCATTAGGAACTGGAGCCCAGCTGGGGCTGCTCTGTGAGAGGAGAAATGGTGGGTTGAAGAGCTATCTGGCAGGCTCAGTAAGGGCAGGAAATAGCACGAAGCAGAGAGAAGCAGAAAAATGCCCTGGCTCCCCAACCCCCAATTTATATCCTGCCCTGTGCACACAACTGGATGCCATTTGGAAAGGAAGCTTAGGAAAAGGAGGTTGTGATAAGAGAGTGGAAAATGCTGGGGAGGAGATCAGAGAGAAGACAGGAAAGTGATGTACCTACTTACCTTTTTCCTTACGAACTCTCTGGACCAGGCATATTTGATATCCCTTTTCCTCTTCTCTTCCCTTATTATGCCCTCCTTCATATCTCCATCAGTCCAAATCCTCTCCAACATTTAGTGTTTTTCTTAACCCTCTCCTTCCTTAGATAACTTTTTCTAATTATTGTGGGTGCTTTCTACATCTTCTCCAGAATTTTTATGGCTACCTTGTGGTTTTCCACGAAGCCATCAGCAGTGGCAGGCTTTGGTGTCATCAAGATTGGGCTCAGCTCTCTCTGTATAACTGGACAGCTTGAAAAATTTTCTTAAACTGACTGAGCTTAGGTTTCCTTATTTGTGAATAGAGGTGATAATAACTGTTGTTTGAGATTACAGTAAACATTAGTGAATAAAAAGATCTTAAATACTCAATATCAACATATTCAATAGAAAGTCATTAAGTATTTTTATCATTGATTTAGCCTATTTCATTGTCTCTGCATTAGTTTCCTCTGGCTGCCATAACAAAGTACTGTACTACCATACCAACTGGGCGACTCTAGGGATTAGAAGTCCAAAATCGAGGTATCAGCAAGACCATGCTCTCTCTGGAACTTGTTGGATAGAAGACTTCCTTACCATTTTCTAGCATCTGGTGGTGACTATCCACGCTTGACATTCCTTAGCTTCTAGCTGGTGGCCCCAATTTCTGCTTCTGTCTTCACATGATTTTCTCCCAGTGAGCCTGTGCCTCTTCTGACCATCTTTCTGTTTTATAAGGACACAATAATGATAGAGAAAGAGTACAGCCTAATGATATCATGTTACTAGATTGCATCTCTAAAGACCCTATTTCCAAATAAGATGTCATTTACAGGTACATAAGTGCCAGGAGTTACCAATTGTTGCCCCTACAGTACATTTTGTGTGTAGAAAAGAAAGAAGTTTCTGATTCAGAGAAAACTGCAGGAACAGCAACTTCCTAATGCTTTCATAAAGAACAAGGGAGCCTGAGACGCCAGGCCCTAAATGCCAAACAGCTTGGAGAAAGAGATTTAAAGCTCGTAAATATCAAAGGGCCTCTGGAACTTTGGGGGCAGAAGGAACACTCCTAAACACAGTGAACATAAATAAAGTTAGATTGGGTTCATTGGCTGCACTCCCAGGGCAAAATTATCATCCCCTTTCCAAAAGTAGCATTTAGGACAACATTAGCTTAAAATGGTTAGTCTTTTCAGAATACATTATTTTTTTATAGCTTATGGCAGGGGTTGACACACACGTTCCATTATTCTATATTTCCACTCAGATCTGCGCAGGTAGTAGTAGCCCAGATAGGCACTTTGGGACTGACGTAACTCAGGCTTTACTCCAAAGAAGGTCCTTTACCTGCCCCTACAATGGTCATCTTCTTATCTTGCCCCGGATTCTACTGGCATTATTGTTTGTATTTTATATTTCTTGTCTGATTAGAGAAGGGATAAGTTGATATTTAACATGTAGAAAAGAAAAAGAATGAATAAATAAAAATGCTCAACAAGTTCATTAACTTTTTAAAAAAATTCATCATGTATTCTTTGGAACCATGATGTTACTTCTTGGTACTTCATTGTCCGATGAACTGTAATTGTTTCAGGCAGTAGCCTGCTATGGACCATTTACTTTGTTGCCATGTATTTCATTCTTATAAAAATTGCCATGATGATCATGTTGATCCTAAGTTATTGTGGACACTGCAGCATCAGTTCTATTTTCATATCCTGATTTCCAACAGTCAAAACATGTCCATTTCCTGACATGGAACCCTGGATAAACTTGAAGGAGAAAGAAAACACACACCTACAGCTGTCCAGGGCTCAACAGCTTTTGCCTATTCTTTCCTATGGTCCATATGTCGGGGTCCATGGTAAGAAGGCAAAAATGGGCCCATTCTGTTTCGATACTCTGAGGCCAGGTTCTCTTGCCCATCTCTAAATGCAGATGGGAGAAGTCCAACTGGGGTTGTTCTCTGGCTCCGGAGGAAATCTGATAAAATTTCATGATCTCTTATTTCCTTGGGTCTTAGAAAGAACAATTAGGAAAATCTTAGACTTCACCCCCCTTTGATGTGCAATAAGCTAGAAAGTGAATTTGTTGGGGACTTCCCACACTGGGAGCAAAAAATTTGCAGTGTATTCTGCTGATCACGGTACCTCAATCCATCAGGGTAATTTAACGCCATGTTCTTACATCTCTCCCCCATGCACTCTCGTGTTTCAGATCTCATAGAGGAGCATAAGGCTGGGCTACCCCTTAACCCATCCCCATGCAGCCCAGGTTCCAATTAATTTTTTTGTTGTTTCTTGCTCTCTCCCCCAGTAGAGGGACCACCATTCTTCAATCCTGCCTTTGGCAATTTAAATAACTGATGGCTTGTTGCATGTCATTATCCAGGCCTGGAGAGAATAATAACTGCACGACCCCTCTGATCAAAGAAATAAGACAGAGAATTATTCTGTAACCATTGCATTACCTTTCAGAGTAGAGGCCAAAAGCCAATTTAGAAAACTTCTAATCCAGTGTTTGTTCTTTGCTGAAGGTGAGAGTTTCTCATTTGAGATTGTGAACGATTCTTATCTGTGAAGAAAGGTCAAAATAGATGGAGGGCAAAGTGCAAAAAAAAAAAACCCAAAGGATTCATTTATACTTTTCTAGAAGATGATTTTTTGCTATTCAAAATGTGATGCATGAGTAGCAGCCTCAAGGTCAGCTGGGTGCTACTTAGAAATGCAGAGTCTCTGGCCACATCAAGACATTCTGAATCAAATTCCACAATTTAATAAGATCCCCAAGGGATTCTTAGGCATTTTAAGGCATGAGAAAAACTGGCATGTTATAGAGAAATTATTGTATTCAGCTGCCAGGAAAAGGCTCTTTTAAAAACAGACCTTACTTACAAAACAAAACAAAACAAAATGAAAACAAACCATCCAAACCCTTTTCTCACTAGAAGAACATTTGGATTTTTCCAGGATTAACTTCTCCCTAAGTTTGTTTATAAATTTAATACAAGGATAAAAATGTCAGCATTGAGTTGTACCCAACCCCAGAACTATTCAAATTGATTTTAAATTCATATGCAAAAATAAACTAGGAAGATTATTTTCTACATGGAATAGTCCCACACACTATTCAAAGGCTATTCTTTTCAATACTTTGTAAGACTAATGCCTGAAAATTTATTCTAAGGGATGGGATTTGTTTGTTTGGGTCTCCTTTTATTTTAGTTCACTTTAAGTGTTTAAAGAGAATAAACATGTATAGTTTTAAAAATAATATCTTATTATAGATACTTAATTTCATGCCTAGAGGTTATTTCTATTGATAGATTACATATGTAATATATATGCTGTATTTGCATAATAGCCTAGAAGTATCTAATATGTATATATATATATATATATACACACACTTAAAATACACTATTATATGTGCTACTCTGCACTTTGCTTTTTAGCACCTTTTCAATACCTTATAATGGCACATAAAACACCTATCTCATTGATTTTAATATTTACATAATATTTTTCCTAAGTTTGCATCAAAATTTGCTCTTTTTTGCTACTTCAATTGATAGTGCATTGACTATCTCTCTACCTGTGTTCGCACACATGTGTCTACCTGTAAAATAAAAACCTATGAATAGAATTGCCAATTCTAAGAAAAGGAGTATTTAAAATGTTGATAGATTTTGGCAATTGCTCTTCAAAAACACTGCATACGTTTAGTACCCACGCACCACCCCTGAGTCCTGTGATTTCCCTTTGTCCTGGCTGCACCCAGATATCAGTCTTGGAAATGCATAATCTGATAGTTGGAAGTAGTATCATATTTCTATTTTAATATAAATTATTAATTATGAGTGAATTTGAGCATATTTGCATGTTTAAAGGCCATCTGCATCTCTATTTATGAATTGCTTGCTCATTTTCTTCAGCTCTCCTGTTCTGTGGAGAAAAAGGCCTTTTTCTGACTAATTTATCAGAACTCTTTGTATACTAATAACTCTGTAATTATCCCTCAGAGAGGGACACATGCTGCAAACATTTTTTTTCTCAGTTTGTATTTTGTCTTTTTTTCTCTTTATATTTTTTTTATTTTGAAAAGAAAGTGCATTTACCTAGTGTGAATATTGGAACAGTGTGTTCACGCTATGAATTAAGAAGCCTTACCCACGTCTATACTGTCTTCTGCATAGCCCACCTGCTTGGGGGTAACCTGTTCATCATTTCTTATATATTCTTCAGTGCTTATGTAATTACAAGCAATTAAACATATACAATCTTATTTCCTCTTTTCTTATAAAAGTACAATGTCACTGACTATATTCTGGCTTTTTCTTTTTCACTGAGAAAAATCTCCTGGAGATCTTTCCATATGAATAGAAAGACGCTCCCTTATTCCTTTTATACAGCTGTATAGTATTCTATTGTATAAATGTAATGCGTATTATTTTCATCAAATTTGTAGTGACAGACTGTTTTGCTTCTAGTCTTTTACTATTAAAAGAAAGTCGCAATGAATAACCTACAACTATATTTTTATTTTGTATGTGAACAAATATATGTATAAGATATATCCCTGGAGGTAAGATTCCTGAGACAAAGGGCAAATCTGTAATTTTGATAAATGTTGCCAGATTTTCCTATGTATTATTTTTGATTACCACTAGCAATGTATGTGAAAACAATATTGACCAAATTGTGAATTATTGACAGGTGATGAATTTAAAAATGACATTTTACTGTGAATTTAGTGTACATTTCTCTTTTCATGGGGAATAGTATAAATAATCTTTGTATTCCTTTAATTTTATGGGTCATTATTTATTTTTTCTTAGCTTTTTCCAGCTGACCACTGGATTATTGCCTTTTAGCTCAATTTTTCGAATTTCTATATATACTCAGGTAAACATCCTTTGTCTTTGATATGAGTTAGCAGTTTTTTAAAACAGGTCATTATTCTTTTGCTGTTCCCCATTTTCTTCATGTAGGATTTGAATTTTTTAATCAATATTATTTATCTTTTATATCTTTGGGTTTTAGTCATATTTAGAAAGTAAGCCTTCTGCTCTCCCAATTTATAAAGAAATTTGCCCATATTTTCTCTTAGTTTCCTCAAAAAGTTGCTCTACTTTATTTTATTCTACTACATAAAGCATGGCTCCAATGCCATCTTTTTTCTAGTAGCTATCCAGCGAGGCCAGTATGATTTGTTAAAAAACAAAAGCTACCCATATCTCCCTAAATGGAGATACTGCCGTAAACATATTCTAAATGCTATATGTGTCTGGAATACATCTCGAAGATCCTATTATGTTCCTTTGGCTGGCAACTCATGTGCCAGTACTGTGCTATTTTAATTACTGAGACTTTACTATTTGTCTTTATCTTGGGTATATCTTTGTCCTTTTCATGGTTCATTGAGAGATTACCTGACTAATCTTGCTAGTTTATTTTTCTACATGAATTTAAAATAAGTTTGAATAGAACTATGGTTGAGAACTATTCAAGTTTGATATTTTTATCCAGTCTTGTTAAATTTATAAATTAACTTAGAGAGAATTGACCTCTTTGTGATGTAGAACATTCTCATGCAAAAAATTGCTAAGTATTTTCATTTTCTCAGACTTATTTATTTAGGTTGTTTTTTGAGTTTTTTTTCTCCTATATACAGTAGAAATATCATAATTGACCACCTCCCTACACTGATCATCTCCTTAAGTTGACCTAATTTTCATAGGGTGGATATGTATTACATGTACTAATGCCAATTCCTTATGTTGACTGCCTCTGTATGTTGACCAGTTTGTTGCAGTCCCTTGGGTGATCAATGTGCAGAGATTCTACTATAATTTTAACATCACTTTACCTTACACAGCAATTTACCTTGCTGCTACTGTAAGGGAAGTCCTTTTAAAGTTGTATATTCCAGTCGATCACTACTTAGATAGAGAGAAAACAATTGTATACCCTATGTTCATTTTATATTTTGGTAATACAGTCTTCATTTTTTCGTAGCAATTTTTCAATTGATTTTCATAGGTTCCCTAGATATTCAATCACATTATGTGGACATTATAACATATTTACCACTTTCCTTCACATTTCTTATTCATCTAAAAAGACAACAAACACAGAAGAACTCATTTTCCCCTCCTCGAAAAAAAAAATTAAAGCAAAGAAATGTATTTTAGAACATAGGACAAAATTCCTGAGGAACCTCAGAAACATTTACAAGGAGATTTCACAGAAGGCCAAAATCACATGTTAGGGTAGGAGCCATAAAGTTTTGAACTGTTCTCAGTTAATGAACAACTTTCTTAGTACCCATATGCTTATAGAAGGGGCCTTGAAATTGTTTCCATTTTGGTGTTTATTTTCTTTGGGACCTACCACATAAATAATGTTTTATAAATAATCCATGAATATTTAGGGGGGTAGTAGCTTTATTTATTTTTACTCAAGTAATCCCTATTAGTGAGTGTTCTGCAATGAAAGAGAACTGATAAGAAAGATAAAGATAGATAGATAGATAGATAGATAGATAGATAGATAGATAGATAGATAGATATAAGAGATTTGTAAGGGGAATTGGGTCATGCAATTAGCACCTTCAAAGTCTCCACAGGGAGACCTCAAGATGCCAGGAGCACAGCCCAGTTCAAGTCTGAAAACCTCAAAACCAGAAAAGCAGATGCTATAAATTTCAGTTCAAGGCTGAAGGCCAGGGGCCACTGGTATAAATCCTGGAGTTCCAAAGCTAGAGAGGCTGGAGTTATGATGTCTAATGGCTGGAGAAGAGTGTCCCAGATTCAGGAGAGAGAGAGAGAAGTGAATCCTTTTTTCTCCTTTATTGCCTTATCTGGGCCACCAGCTTCCTACCCACATTTAGAGTGGATCTTCCCCACTCATTTCACTGACTCACTCATTTCACTGACTCCTCTGAAGCACTCTCACAGACACACCCATAAGTTGTGCTTTACCAGTTCTCCAGGTGCTCCTCAACCCAGTGACCTTGCCTTTTAAAATTAACCATGGCAAAGTCCACCCTTATCAACTTGGCACCCCACTCACGTCTCTTTAAACCATGCTTAATCTCCAAATAAAGACAATATCAAGTTTAACCTAAAATGATATGACTGTCCTATATATTACTCAAAACTAAAACTCACCATGAGATTTATTATAATTTAATTATAATAGAAAATTAATAATGCTTTAATACTGATAAAAAGTCAATATAGTTTATATTACATCATAAAGAAACAAGAGAGGGACACAAATAACAACAACAAAAGAGTTTGCTTAATACAAAATAGGACAATTAAATTCTCAAACTCATCTTAGAAAAGGTGCTACATAACTTTATTGCTGAATATCAATATGGTCGTCTTCAATGTGGGATGCTATGCACTGATGCCAGCCAGTGGCTAGTCCACCTTTCAAATCAATTTTGGAACTCCTTTTCTGGAATGGCTCTCCAGAGTTGTCATGGTATGAGGTAGGACAATTAAGTTCCCAAATTCATTCTAGCGAAAGTGCTACATGCTGAATATCACTATAGTCACCTTTGACATACCCCCTCACCCCAGGAAGCTATGTACCAACACCAGTGCCTGGTCTACCCTTCAAAGCAATTTTTCTAGGGTAAGTTTGCAAACTTAACCATCAGAACTTGACATCTTGATGATGATAGACATCTTTGATGGCAATTCTAGAAAAAGAGTTCCAGAATTGTTTTGAAGGGTGGACTAGGCACTGGTGTCAGTGCATGGCTTCCCAAAAGAACTTTGAAGGTGACCGTAGTGCTGTTCAGCAATAAGGTATGCAGCATTCTTTTTAGGGTAAGTGCATGAACTTACTTGCTCAACCTTGTGTATGTGTGTGTGCGTACATATTTGTATACACACAAAGTAGGACAGAAATACTTATGACAATCACAGTTCCTGTTTCTGTGACTGGTATTACATCTACTTTCTGCTATACCCATTCTGTATTTCCTTTGCCTTTAGTAGGCACCTCAGCAGGTTATGGATTTTACCTGAAAGGATGAACCAAACCTTCATGCTGGAAGTAGTCTGGCCATTTGCAGTCCTGCCTAGATTGAGTTACTTTAATTTCCCATTGACCTTATTCACAGGACATGGTATTACTAAGAGATGCTTCAGGGATCTCCTGTATTCTAGACATACTCTCCTTACTTCTGTTATAGAATGGTAGTCCAATTTCCCCTCGGTAACCTGGGTCGATCACCTCATCCAGCCCCCTAACTCCCTTCTTAGCCTGTTGGCTCAGAAGTACAAGTAGCCCAAAGAGGCTGGGCAGCTATCTGAACTTTCAGTTCACTGGAATTGTTGTGTCTCCTGGTGTCAGCATTTCTCCCTCTAGAACTAAGGCTGCTGAGCATAAAGTGAGAGGAACATAAAGCAAGAATTTTGCTAAGAAGTCACTAGGAATGATGATGAGAGGTGCCTCTCCCATTTCCTTCTCTTGCTCCTAGACCCTTGAATCCTGTGTATGGGAGGACCACACCACATATCAGATGTTGCTTCTAAGCACATACAGCCTTCCGGAAACACTGGTCCCAGACCTGCAAGATACTATCACCTAACTGGCTTTGTCTATTTCAATTATGCATTCTGCAGCTGTGGAAATAATCACAGGATGATTTCAGGGACCTACTGGACCCACTGTGTGTCAAACCTGAGCTAAAACTCCATTTATCCTCCTTACTATAACTACAGAGACTCCATGACATTTGGCTCTCCTGGAATCAGCCAGTTCAGAACCTGTGTCCAGTAGTCACTGAAAGTTCTGATTATTTCTTTTCCCCCAACAAGCAGTTTCCCTGGTAAAAGATATAGGTCCCTCCAGTGAAGTATGGGAGTTTTTGGCAGTGTACTAGTGTGTTTTCTAAACACAGAAGGATGCAGCCTCCTTTTTTATTCAAGGAGTTCTGGGGCTCTAAATTGGTCCAAATCTAGTAATTGATTGAGTGGTTATGATTCTGTTTTTATGATTCGAGTTAGACTTTTGTTTACTTAATTGGAAAGTTTCCTGCTTATACAGATCATGTAAGAATTTATTCAGCTCCTATTTATTTCACTCTTAGAAACACTGTAATTAAGTAGACAACACCAGGGACATACTGTGAATTAGGCTATTCTGATCATTGCTCCGCCTCTGCTGCCCATTGCAGTGACTGTGCTCACCTTGCCCTTGATGGCTGAGTGCTGCCACTTGGCCCCTGCTACTCTAGGAACCAGTTACTCCCCTTGCATTTAAGTTTTCAAATTGAGTAGTTTTGGTTTCCACTGTGAAGTTTGTCTTACAGAGAAGAGCAATTATAGGGCTCTTCAGGGATATTGGAGCTCCTGATCACAAATCTCATCATCTATTTTTTCATGTATTTAGTGTCTACTTGATCTGTCAAAAATTTCTCATCATCTATTTTTTCATGTATTTAGTGTCTACTTGATCTGTCAAAACTTAGAGAAGTGTAATAAATCCTCCAAAATCTGTTGTGTATCTATGTATATCTCTTGTTTCCTTAGTTGTAAATGTATCTATTTTGATATTCTGTTTTGCAGCATATAAAGGCTCGAGAGAATTATAACTTCCATGAGACAATTCTCTTTGTACTGTTTTTTCGTGCTTGGTGCCCTGAATTTTACTATGTCTAATATTAACATTGTCATCTCTACCTTTAGACTGTATTTCACTGGTTAACTTTGCACATCACCTTCTTTTTAACATTTTGAATCACTTTATTTTAGTTATCAGTTGTAGGCAGTAAACAATTGGGCTTTTGCTTTATAACCCATCTGTGAATGTCTAAATTATAGAATAGGAGCTTGACTCATTTGTGTTTATTGTCAGAATTGATAACTCTTATTATGTTTGGAAGATTTCTTTCTGCTTATTATTTTTGCATGCTTCATTGTGGTTTCATCTGCTTTTTCTCATTTCCTGTATGGTTTATGTTTTATTTGACTTTATCTTTTCCTTTTTTAAAAAAATATACATTTTTATCTGATATCCCTGATGATTACCTTTAAGATTTTTCAAAAATGTATCTCAACTTACAATCCATTATGTATCAAAGTTAAGAATGCAAAGATGAATTTTGATGTTCTTCTCTGCAAGAAGGACCATTTGGCACTGTTCCATTGTCCTACCTCCTGTTCCTCAACTTCCCAGTACTTATCTTTATGTTATGCATGTTCAGAACTAGATAATTATAATTTTAAAATATTTTGACATCAATGTCTTCAAGAAGAAAAACTTGAAATTGACATTTAATTTTGTGATAAATTTTAAAAAATATAATAATAAGTTACTTCATTGAAATTAACTTATCTCAATGATCTCATCACCTATTACTATATTCCATGCCTACCCTCTTCTTGAATTTTTGATTCTGATCTCTCTTCTGTCTATTTAGAGCCCCTAGTCAAGTCATGCTTTCAAGGAGGGTACATAATCTGATTTCTTCAGTAAATAAGAACATCTTTTCAGTGCTTCATGGATTAAATAAAGAAAGGCTGAGAAATGTGAAGTAGGTAATTCTTTCCTACAAGACTACAGATGTGACGGCATTACTCTGAGTCATTTGGTGTTCCACGAAAGGAATCTCAATCTCGCTTAACATTTGCTTCTTTGTAGGAACCTGTCATCTCTCTTTGGATGTTGGCAATAACGATTTGATAATATTTAATTAATATTTTAATGTTATTGACATTTACCTGAAAAATTTTATGTATTTCAATGTTTTGAAGCAAGTTGATTTGGAGCCAGGAAAGACTTTGTTTATATTTATGTTGTATTTTTTCTTTGTATTTTTCTTCTATTTTAATTTGCAAGTTATACTTTCTATTGCTAGGTTAATTCTATGTCCTAGGTTTTATATATATATGTGTGTGTGTGTGTGTGTGTGTGTGTGTGTGTGTGTATTCATTTTATTGTTTTCCTGTGGCTTAAAGTCACTTGAGAAATTGTTTCAACTTGTGATATTTCTTAGCATCTTGAGAGGAGGAAACTTGAGTGTTCATGATTATATCAAAGGTATAGCCAACACTCAAATTCAGCTACATGCCCCTTCATATCACTAACACATCCTGTATCCTATAAGTAACTAGTAGCAAAATAAACAGAAGAAAAACAAATGAAAGAAGCTTTACTATTTATTTGGGAGGATTCCATGTTAACTATGTGTACCCTTGGACCACCTAAGATATGATATATTCTTCTACAAATAGCTCCTTAGCGGTCACCAAACACACCTGGGTGCACACATCTTGTCTAGTATGACCTCATACATCAAGCCCTCCTTAAACCCTCTAAGAAAAGGCAAGTGCCAACATTGCATGATTCTAGAGAATAGACTACCAGTGACAGATTCCATTTGTTGAGACTCAGGACACGGCATCCCAAAATATAACGGCATCCCAAAATATAATCTTACACGGCTGTAAGAAACAAGAATAAGCCATCTCAAAATTTCCTTCTGTGGTATATTTCAAGCTGGTTGCTCAGAGAAACTGCAGACACAAGAGTAACTCTGAAAAGCTATTCTTTGGTAAAAGAAATGTATACCTGCAAAGGAAATCTACATTAATAAAGTATGTATAACAGGAAGAGGAACGCTGTAGACAGCTTTTGTGGCTTAAGAGACTGTATCTACATAACCAGAGAAAATTTGTTCACTATACAGGTTTCTCCCCTCATCTTCCCAGAATTCATGTCACCACCACCCCCCAGAAGACCCAAACCCCTGTTTCTTTAACTCAATTGTCATGAATTCATTTCCTAGGAATCTTGTCAATCAGAGAAGATTAACTCAGTCATAAGAGAGGCACTAGAATTTGATGCTACCCCCAGACCATTAACCTATTCTTCTGAGGGCCTGAGAAAAACAAGTGTATACATCCCCAAATTTGTTTAAATAAATAATGATAAATTTATCTGCTTACATATTTAAATTGTATAATTTCTGTATTTAGGGAATTTGTCCCCTAAATTCCTCCCCCCCACTTCCCTATGAAGATTGTATGTAAGTTCCAAGGTCTAACGGAGTTTGGGGAATCCATTCTTCTTTCGTGGGGAGCCCGTACATACATAATACATTTGTATACATTTTATCCTATTAATATGTCTTATTTTAATTTAATTTCTAGCCTTTCCCAAGGACCAAGAAGGACAGAGGAAAGATATTTTTCCTTCATCTTTGCATAGTGCCCACAACTAAGTAAATCTCAATCACAAAGCATCGCAGTACAGAAGGTACAGAGAGTGCCTTCAGAGTCCTAAGTTTATGTAAGAAAATTCAATATGTACAGAAGGTGGCTGTGGTAAAAATGCTGTCAATGTTTTTGCATATTGTTCTGTCCTTCACTTATGCACATGAAGGGCAGCTTAGAATGAATGCCTGTGTCTTTTTAACTGACTGCCTGCAGGAACACATTCAACTCAAATTGTGGGCAAGCCATGTATGGCATTAAGAGTTAATGATCCCAGAAACAGCCTTCAACTAATAATAAATACGGATTTGGTGGATAAATGCCCCAGCTTCCTCCCATGAGAGGAAGGGAACTCAGTGGAGTGCCCCACACTTCTTCCCAGGGTTCCCTCCCCAGGCTGATGCTAATGCAGCCACAGTCCTTGTCAGCCCACTCCTTCTTGACTGGTCTCCCTCTCTGTTTTCTTGAGATCACCACTCCAATAAATTATATGCACTGGAATCCTCTCTGGGTAAGCTTTTGGGAGAATGCAAACCAAAACAACTCCAACCAGAAAGACAAAAGTAAATAGCTAGAAAAACATGGGTGATGCATGGTAAGACATGTATATTATCGGTAAAACTTCTCTTAGAGCATTCGTTGATTTAAACTTACCCAACGGACTGCATGCTTGAGGTTTCCTCTTCCTGTAAGTGTTCCAGATGTTTCATTTTCTTGGCACTGCATTATGCTTCATAGAGTGTACTACTCCTTAATTCTTCTTTATGCATCTTTAAAGAAACAAGAAATACTGACAGGGTGCAAGTATGATTTTCCCTTGACTCTGCTTCTTCCTCTTTGGGAAGAACTGTTCAGATCCACAGTTCAGAACAAGTCACTTTTCTTGGATCCCAGGAAAATCCTCAGACAAGCAAGTTAAAATGTCACAAAGACCAGGGGGTGGGGGTCAGGCTATGTTGTCTCACACTATACCTGAATGAGGTCATGAGAGAATTCTTTCTCCACTCTTGGTAATAGTGATTTAAAAGATACCATATTGATTCAGATATTGAGACAAAATATGGGATAAAATCTCATTGTTTACTTTCTTAAATATTCTCCGCATTCTACCTAATAAAGGCTCTATTACTTGTGCAAAAAACAGTGATTCCCAGAGGTTGCCAGGAATTTGGGGTTAGTAGCTTACACCCCAGGATCCTTATGTGTCTCTCCAATACTTCCCAAGGCCTAAGCATATTTGTTCCCAAACCTGGTATCACCATCCATACTTGTTACTAGAATTGTTTTTCTATTTGTTACAGTATATAATTCAATTCTTATGTAAAATGGTGAAATATGAATGATAAAGAAAAAGTTGTTATTTATATGAGAGAAAAGTTGATTACTTTTAAAAGACTCCAAGGGAAGTTGTGTAAAAAAATTTAAAAAAAACCAACATTGTTGCATTTGATGTAGAGACATAAGAGAAAAATGTAAAAGATTTGAAAACAAAATGATATGTATTTACACACATTTTTTTCCTACTCTCACACTTTATGACTGCTGTGAGTTTCTTGCTCCATTTTAAAGAGGCAAAAACTGGAACTCTAAGATCAGCAAATGTTTTTCAACCCTGGATGTACATTAGACTCATTGTGAAACTTAAAAAAAAAAAGTGTTGGGACTCATTCTTGGAGTTTCTGATTGTCTAGGATTGGCTTGAGTGTGGGGCATTAGGAGTTGTTTTGTTTATTTTGAAAACTCTTCATAGAGTCAGATGTGCAGTGAGGATTCCAGAAATATGGAACATCTTTGCTTTGGCTGGTGACTAATCTGTTGTATAATGCAAAGCACTTCTTTCTACAGATTGCTTTTTGGCAATACTGCAGCGTCAGTCTAAAGTTAGTGGCCATTCTTTCAGATTCTGGTAATAGGTTGCTTGTATCTAAAGTTACAGTGGAGTTGCAAGTTTCCATATTTTGCTTAGTTTCCACAGACATTTTTGAGTAATATTGCAGGAGGTAGGGTCAAACATGATTAGTCTGGTGAATTTTATAATTAAAAACAGATTTTAAAAAATTGAGAAGTATGTAGAACTTTACCATGCTATGAGAAGTTCTTCCCAGTGGCAAGAGCAAGATCCCTGTCTTTACCCAAAATACAAAAAAAAAAATCCTCTGTAGTCCCAACTACTTGGGAGGCTGAGGCAGGAGGATGAATCAAGCCCAGCAGTTTGAGGTTGCCGTGAGCTGTGATGATGTCACTGAACTCTAGCTTGGGAGACAGAGCAAGACCCTGTTTTTAAAAAAAATTGTTTAAAGAAAAGAAATTCTTTGGGTTTTGCTGCTTTTGTTTTACATCAGCATTATTTTGTTTAAGGTGTTACTTCTTTGTAGTTCATATCATAATTCATTACCATTGTGACTACAGAAAATAAGCATTTATAATATATGCAAGAATAATTCTTTTTTAAAATTTTTTATGGTCTTTATTATTAAATCATAGCTGTGTACAATAGTGCAATCAAGGGGTACAATGTGCTGGTTTAATATACAATCTTAACAATTTTCATCAAACTGATTAACATAGCCTTCCTGGCATTTTCTCAGTTATTATATGAAAACATTTGTATTCTGCATTTAGTAAGGTTCGCCTGTACCCTTCTAAGATGCACTGTAGGTGTGACCCCACCAATTACCCTCCCTCCACCCCAACCTCCCCCCTCCCCTCCCTACTCTTGCCCCTTTACTCATATTCTTGTGC
>CAUYRH010005816.1:0-16083 GCA_963574655.1 Perodicticus potto
AAAAAAAAAAAAATGGGCCTGGCGTTGTGGCGGGCACCTGAGGTCCCAGCTACTTGGGAGGTGGAGGCAGGAGACTCACTTGAGCCCAGGAATTGGAGGTTGCTGTGAGCTGTGATGCCACGGCACTCTATCCAGGGTGACAGCTTGAGGCTCTGTCTCAAAAAAAAAAAAAAAAAGAATCATTAAAAACTCACCTTAAGGGCTCGGCGCCTGTGGCTCAACAGGCTAAGGCGCCAGCCACATACACCTGAGCTGGCAGGTTCGAATCCAGCCCGGGCCTCCAAACAACAATGACGGCTGCAACCAAGAAATGGCCGGGCGTTGTGGCGGGCGCCTGTAGTCCCAGCTACTTGGGAGGCGGAGGCAGGAGACTCGTTTGAGCCCAGGAATTGAAGGTTGCTGTGAGCTGTGATGTCATATCACTCTATCCAGGGTGACAGCTTGATGCTCTGTCTCAAAAAAAAAAAAAAACAAACTCACCTTAAGGCCAGGTGCAGTGGCTTACACCTGTAATCCCAGCACTCTGAGAGGCTGAGGCCAGTGGATTGCCTGAGCTCGCAGGTTTGAGACCAATCTGAACCAAAGTTGAGACCCCACCTCTAAAAATAGCTGGGCATTGTGGCAGGCACCTGTAGTCCCAACTACTCAGGAGGCTGAGGCAAGGGAATGGCTTAAGCCCAAGAGCTTGAGGTTGCTGTGAGCTATGATGCCAGAGCACTCTATAAGAGCAACAAGTGAGTCTCTGTCTCAAAAAAAAAAACAAAAACAAAACTCACCTTAAGGACCGTATGAGGAGTTTTGTCTCCCAGGAATGTTTACTGTTGTATCTTTAATGGTAAAACTGACTCGTAGGCAAAGGAAGTGCGATTTTGGGCTGGGGGCCTTTCTGAAGCCTCTGAAGAAACAGCACACTAGTGCCACTACCCATGAGCGCCTGTCCAGACCCAGTGTTCTCACTAGGTTTGGCTTAGTCGTGTGAAGCTTTGCCAAGCCCAGAGGGTGATTTTTAGCTTTCCCTTGATCTCTCTTTGGTTCAGGTACAGCTGCAAGAAAAATTGTGAAGTGGCGTGGAAAAAGCAAAGATCATGAAACTGAGCAGAATCACCAAAGCACTCATCCATTGGAGGAAGAGGGCCTCACTGCCAGGCTGATGAAGAAATAGACCCTAGAGACTAGGGGAGGCTGAAGAGTGGAACAGGGCAGAGGTGCGCATGCGTAAGCACCCATGCCTGCCTGCACACACACACACACACACACTCACAGGTGCAACAGGAGCTGGGGACACGCTCTGCCCTGCCTCAGGCTCCGGTGTTTTAGGTGGCTGTGACCATAGCCTTGCCTAAGCTCAACAGTGGCCCACTCTGTCCCTTTTTATTTGTCCCTTTGCCTATGACTCTTATACACCAGGATGCAGGCTCTATGCCCATGGTTCCCCATGGGACACCCTGGGCATTTGATCTCCCCGGGTGTTAGGGGAGACTCCACAGTAAGACTCATAGAGTAAGACTCAAGAGACCCGAGTTCTTCCTCTGGTTCTGCCTCAGATTCTTCTGTCACAAAGTGACTCAATGATCTACCAATCTCTTTCAGCTTCAACAATATACAGTTGCCTCAGAAAACAGTGAAATTCAGCAAATCAGTTCATCAGAACATTTCAGCTGCAAATAACAAAACATTTAGTATAGGGCGGCACCTGTGGCTCATCGAGTGGGGCGCTGACCCCATATACCGAAGGTGGCGGGTTCAAACCCGGCCTCGGCCGAACTGCAAAAACAAAGAAATAGCCGGGCGTTGTGGCAGGCGCCTGTAGTCCCAGATACTCGGGAGGCTGAGGCAAGAGAATGGCCTAAGCCCAGGAGTTGGAGGTTGCTGTGAGCTGTGTGACGCCACGGCACTCTACCGAGGGTGATGGAGTGAGACTCTGTCTCTACAAAAAAAAAACAAAACAAAAACATTTAGTATAAGAGAGCTAAATAATAAGTGCTGGTTCATTGCTGAAAAGGCACAGAGCAGAGGGAGATGATTCTGGGATTGGTGTAATGGCTCTGAGAGATCATCAAGAAGCCAGGCTCTTCCACTGTCTCCTTCTGCCATCCTTACAGCTGCTGCCCTCTTCCTCCACGGTGGCAAGATGGCCGCCTGCTTCCAGGCTTCCCTTCTCATACAGCAAGAAGTAGGCAGGGGCACAGTCCGCGAAGGAAATATTTCTTTCTTTATTATTTTTTTTCCGTGAGGGGACTATTTCTCAGAAGCCTCCAGCAGCTTCCCCTCAGGTTTCTTTGGCCAAAGCTGGATCACAGCTGTAACTTTATACCAATCTCTAGACAAGCAGATGGGACTGATTACTCATGATCCATATACTCGGGCAGATGTGTGAACAAATGAAAACTTGGGGTTCCATTAGCAAGAAAGGGAAGAGGAGCAGTTATTTGGCAGGCTACAAATAGTACTTGCCACAACCAGGGGGAATGCTTTCTGGTCATTGTAGCCAGGAAGGAAATTTATTGGAAGTCATGGGTGAGTCTGGAGAAAATAGGCAGGAAAAAAGCAGGAAGCACAATAAATACTTTTAGCTAGAATGGCCTGTATGGATTTCTCATCACTGTGCAAGAAGTTTAGTGCTTCCTGGCTTTGTGTCACTCATTTAAGACTGAAGTCCTGGCAGAAATGTAGTATTGGTTTGGACTGGGATTCAGGCGTTTGACCTGGATACCTAGGGGCAGAGAGAAGAACTCGGCCATTTTAGTCTCCAAAGTGGCTGCCTACCAAGATCTTACACAATAGGAAAGAAAAGTTGGATCCTGCACAGCCAACACCAAGCCAGACAGCCCAGCTAATATCCAGGGCTTTGAAAAGCCTTTTGTAAGCCTGTGGCCTGGGAAAAGCAGGACTTGGGAAGTCAAAGGCTGAGCTTATTTGTGTCCACCATGGTTAATTACCGAGAAGCAAGTCATGATTATATGTGTCCTGTCATTTTGCAAGTCTTATTAACTGCTGGGTAAGTTTAATTTGATTATAACATGAGTATTTGTTAATGTCAACCTAGTATGCAATATTGCACGATTGAAGAGATTATAAGAAAAGTATTTATTAAAAATCAGAAGACTTAAGGGAACATTGTCTCAGAGGCAGCTGGACTAGGGAAGAGTGTGACCTGCAGGTGCTTCTCCCACATTTCTTCACTGAGGAGCCCCCCAGGGCAGACAGTGATGGGAGCAGAGGCTCTTCAGTGACTTGGGGATGGGTTGGCTGATTAGGCAGAGAGAAGAGGCTGGTCTTGGATTATGCAAATTCTATTGTATTGAGACAAAACTCCTAGTCCTCTGCACCATCTTTGATTAAAGTGACGAAATACATGTTCACACTGCATCAGTTTCACCATTCCTGAGCCAGGGACCCAGGTGGGGGCGAGGAGGGGACCGGGTGGTGGTAATGATGGGGCAAGACAGCACACAGCCAGTGATGTGCGTGGGCTCATGCACGCACACACACAGCACAAAGACGTGTGTGTGCACAATGCCACCCACCGGGCTAACAGCCTGTGGTGCAAAGGAAGTGACACCGACGCCTGGTGCCAACCTCATGGACCTTGAAAGTCTTATGCTCATTGCTCCTGGCTCCAGAGAGGGCAGAGTTACTGGTTTGTTGAGGTGAATGCCTGGAAGTTAACTGGTGCTAAGTGACCTTTGATGGAGGATTCAGGGGGTTCTTCTTATGCTGAGTGACAGACATGATGACCGCCTGGCCCTTGAAGGGGACATCACCTTAGCATGTCAAACGTCCTCCCCTGCAACCACTGCAGTTCAGACATGTTGGGTATTGAAGTTCTTCCCCTCCCAGCACAGTCAACATTGGCAAAGAAACCCAACAATGGTGGTTATTGCGTCATCTAAAAAGAAACATTCTCTTATCGATTAAACTAATCCTTTAATATTCAGATCCCATCACTATGCAATATTAATCATTGTCTTTAAAACAAATTAACAAAATCCCCCCCTAGATTATCAGGCCCACTTAATAACCTCCTGAAGCCAGCCCCCAAAATAGCATCAAAAAGTTTCCTGCCAGGACCTCCATGCGAGGAATTGGCCCTGGTGCTCAGACCACCAGGCTTGAGGCAGCTCTGGACTCTGACACAGTCAACAGCCTGTTCCCACCCGCTCTGCCATCTCTGTCTGTCTGTGACTCTGTCTCCTGCTGCTGAATATTCCCCAGGCTCCCATATACCTCTCATTCAAACTCCCCCTCAAATCCTCTTTCCTTCCCCCTGGCCAGGCCACATATCTTATTTGTTCAGGTGGGGCAACTGGCATGTGACAGCTCAGTTTCCGTCTGCCCACCAAACCCGTCTACTCACTAGCCCCTAAAAGGCCCACTCTCCTCATGACTCCTTTCCCAACTGTCCTGCCCCCACTAGATCTCGCACCCCACCTCGTTCCTCCACCATCGTTCAGGCAAGGCTTTTCTTGCCCCCTAATCAAACACTATGCTTCTTCCCTGGGTGATTTCTTATTCCTAGTTCAAAGGCCACCCTTGGTGTTTATTTACAACTTGAGTTCACTGAACTGCAGATCTGAAGTGTGTGGCAAACAGACGGGGTGGGGAAACAAAGGTGGCCTATAACTATCCCCCTGTGACAAGGTAGAAGAGCATCAACCTGAGTGGGATGAAGCTTCTGCTGATACAGCAGGGGAAGGTGGGGGTGAGGGAAGGAAGCCAAGGGAGATGGGCCTGCATGGGTAAGTATGAAGACCAGAAGTCACCACGATGTGCGCTGGGAACTGAAGGTTGTTTGGAATTGCTGAAACTTAGGTTTGGGTCAGGGAGAAGTGAAGAATGAGGCCAGAGCTGCTTCAACTCTAGGGGTGTCATTCATACTATAGTCAATGAAAATGACAGCCTCTGCTGTGTACAATTTGGCCCTGAATAAGGCTGAGAGGCAGGCAAGGGCTAAACTTGGTGATAAGTTTATAATTTATAAACTACAATTTTATAAGGACTGAGGAAATTGAACTTCAGCCTCATGCTACCCCCAGGTATTGGACCCCAAAAACTCTGTGGGGGTCCAATACTTGGGGGGGTCCTTCCAGGCACCCACACTCTGGTCTTTTTCTTCTCATTCCTCCTTAGATCAGAACTAGAAGAGACTTTAAATGCCATCAAGGACAACCTCTTTTAACAAATACACAAATAAATATTTTTAATAACTACTCAAAAAGGGCTGGGGGAGTGGCTCACGTCTATAATCCTAGCACTTGGGGAGGCCAAGGCAGGTGGATTGCCTGAGCTCACGAATTTGAGACCAGCCTGAGGAGTGAGATCCTGTCTCTAAAAAAAGCCCGGAGTTGTGGCAGGCATCTGTCGTCCCAGCTACTCAGGAGGCTGAAGCAAGAGGATCACTTGAACCCAGGAGTTTGAGGTTGCTGTGAGCTATGACATCTTGGCACTCTACCAAGGGTGACAAAGTGAGACACTGTCTCAAAAAAAAAAAATACTCAAAAAGGAGGGATTGCTTTGTCAAAGGTCACATAAATTTAGTAGCAAAATCTGCCAGCTCTATTCTTCCCTCAGACCCAGTTCCCTATTGGCAATATCCTCAGTATCCCCTCCCCTCCAGCTTCTCTTGATGTTTTCCGTCATGTATGCTGAGGCTAATTTACCTAATCCCCTCCTCAAACCTTACAGTAGATGTTTGGGGGGAGGTATAGATCCTGGCAGTTGGAAAATGAGGCTTTAGGAGAGATTGATCGGGGAACTGTGGGAAATACTGTTCTTCCTTTTCTGAGGACACTTCCAAAAATGCTGCGGTTCTCCTGGATGTGCAGGTTCTGGGTAGGACCTGCACACAGCCACTGGTAGACACTCTCAAAGAAGTTTAGAATAAGGAGGCCCTTGGGAGGCTAATACAAATGTAAAGACAGGAGAGCCCCTGGCTGGAACCGTTCCTCTCACACCTTTGGGAAAGAATGCCAGATACATCTGTGTAGCCTGGAGTGTGGTTTGACGTGACCACAGAGACAGGACAGTAAAAGGAAGAGAGACTGTCCAGCTGCCACCTGCTTGGTAGCGCCCATGGGGTTGGGGATACTCATGATGCTGGGAGAGACAGAAGGAGCCAGGGGTGCTCGGACATCCCTGGTGCACGTGCAGCCAGCGGTGGGCCTGGGCTGCCCCCGGATCAGTTCCGTGTGGCAGAAGCAGCAGGTGCCTACTGTTCCCTCCCTTCTGTGGGATGGCTATCCTTTCTCTCCCCTAGGTCAGGCTCGTCCGTGATCTGCTGGGGCTGATGGAATGTGAGGGTAACACTAACAGGAGCTTTAAATGTGCTTGTGTTGTTTGGCATGGTCTCCTGAGCTTTACCCTCGATGAAGCGAACTTGTCCGTATGGTCCACTAGTCCCAGAATGAAGACAGTGTGGAACAGATACGAGCATGACCCACATTCCGAAGCCAATTCGCAAGTCTCTGAATGAGAAATAAATGTGATTGCACCTGAGATTTTGGGGGGGGTTGTGAAGCAGAGCAAATCCTACAATACTAGTTCTTTCCAGAGTGACAGAAAACACCAAACAGTGACTTCAAACAAAAAGGTTTTATTCTCTCATGTTAAAAGTTCAGAGGTCTCGCACAGGGGATTGTCAAGACCTAGGATCCTTCCAACTTTTGGATTGGTGCCTCCAGGGTGCTTAGGGTCCAATCATCACATCCACATTCTAGCCAATAGGAAGGAGGACCCAAAGAGGAGACAAGAACATGCTTTTAAGGAGGCTTTGTAGAAGTTTCACACTAGGAGTATATTTCAAGATATTTAATGGTCAATATGGCATGGGGTTCAATTAATCAGAATGGATGCCAGCTATAAACAACAGGTACCCCTCTACCTGTGCAAGTGGGTTAACTATCAGCCCTGATCACAACTTTCCACTTACAAATCCCATTGACCAGATCTCAGTTATATGACCACACCTAGCTGCAAAGGAGGCTGGGAAATGTTACCTTTACCTTTGTTCTAGACAGCCATGGATCCAAATACAAATTAGAGATTTTATTGCTAAGGGAGAAGGAGAAGGCATTTACAGTGGGACAGCTAGTGCTCCTGCTGTGCTACCACAAACCCTTAGCAGAACTCTGGGTACAGATCCACAGGAATTTTTCCAATTTTATTTTTCATAAATCACTAGGCAGCAGAATCTGACTTGAAGTGCCTATTCCAGCGGTCCTCAAACTTTTTAAACAGGGAGCCAGTTCACTGCTCCTCAGACCGTTTGAGGGCCAGACTATAGTTTAAAAAAAAAACTATGAACAAATTCCTATGCACACTGCACATATCTTATTTTGAAGTAAAAAAACAAAATGAGAACAAATACAAATACAATATTTAAAATGAAAAAAAAAGGCACCCCCTATCTGCAAAAAAAAAGACCTCCTAACTTTAGGAAAAAAAGGCCCCCCTTAACCACAAAAAAAAGGTCCTACTAACTGTACAATAAAAAAAAAAAATAGACCTCCTAACTTCAAAAAAAAAAAATCCTTACTTATTCTTATCTCGGTCCTCAGGCAGCAGCAGACTCTGCACAGGCAAGCTTGTGACTCGTCCTATCAGAGTCTCAGTCTCACCTGACACTGAGAGGAGGAGTTGAGAAACAGAGAGAAGGAGGGGAGTTGGAGAGTGTGGCGCACATTCCACACATGCGCACTGCGGGCCCAGGACAAGTCGGCTGCTAACCAGGACAGGCAGTGGCGGCAAAAACACCTGGCAAGCTGGATAAATGTCCTCAGCAGGCCATAGTTTGAGGACCCCTGGCTCATTCCATTAGGAGTGAACATTCATACCTTTGCTGCAGATTTATGTGTTTGATTATGGGGGTATACGTACATACAGGGTGATCATAAAGTTTGTGTGCAATTTGCAATTTGCACGTTCGGATGTATGTATGTTTGTACATATACAGTATTATCTTCATAAAGTCTAAAAACATCTGAAAATGGTATTATCGTACATCCTAATTTGCTTAGGACACTCCTAGTTTACAACTGTAGTCCTGGTAAAACGATTGATAACTCCCAGCTACCACCCTTCACTTTCAAAATTTCCAAGTTTGGAGGATAAATTTTATCATCGACCTGTGGATAAAGGATTGTGAATCTGTATCAGGTAAGTTCTCAAATGGTGGCAGTTATTAACATTCCCAAGTAGAGCTCCGGTAGCACCTATTTATATACAAAAATATGCTACAATGTTTTTTTTTAAGTTCTTTGTGGCTCCACAGTACCCTTATTCCCCTTTTGGCTCCATTCTTATGAATCAGCTTCCAAGAGCCCAGCTTCATCCCAGATGCCTTTCAGTGACCACAGGCTCGGGAACAGTGAGCACTAAATCTTCTGAACCTTGACAAGCTTTCCTTCCTTTATTTACGGTGAATTTAAAAATAGGTCTGGAGTCTGGAGATGGCTCTTTGCAGCTGAATTCCACATGCATGATCTCCCCTTTCCACAGCAGAGATGGAAGGGAAACAGCTGACTGGAAAGGCCTTTTCTTCATTTGAGATTCTTCCTCCAACTTCCCCAGTCAGGACCTCAGCTCCTACATGACCTGGGCTAGCTCCCTGAGCAGGGCCAGCTCCAAGACTGCAGGAGTCCCCTTTCTGTCCCTTCCCCACTGCGTTCCCTCACCATACACTCTCTACTTACCCTCTTCCTCTTTCCCACGGCAAAGCACAGTGTAGTATTTCCCCAACTGGGCCCATCTTCACTTGCACCTAGGGTGAGTATAAAAATCCCGATTGCTGATCTCACTCCCCTCCACCCCCAATGACTGAGGAGTCTGGGGCCAGGCATAAGAATCTATATTTTTAACTGCCTCCCCTCCAGGGATTCTAAAGAGCAGCCTAGTTGAAGAAACGCTGTTTTTTAGTGTAATGAGCAAGGGTTTTGGACGAGGACAGAGCTGAGGTCACTGTGTCTGTGGGCCATTAGTAAGCTTCTCTGAGTCTCAGTTTGCCTATCTGTAAAATGGGAAAATTGAATTAAATAATGTATTTAAAGATCCTGGAACCATACCTGGCAGATGATAATGACTCATTAAATATTAGTTCCCAACAAGTAAGGTACAATTGACTAAGAAGACAGCTGTGGGTTACTGTTTCAGAGAGATCAGCTTTTAAAGGCGGAGGGACAAGCCTTAAGACCAGGAGCTAGGCCTGGCGCAATGGCCATTGCCTATAATCCTAGCACTCTGGGAGGCCAAGGCGAGTGGATTGCTTAAGCTCACGAGCTGGAGACCAGCCTGAGCAAAAGTGAGACCCCGTCTCTACTAAAAATAGAAAAACTGAGGCAAGGCTTAGCGCCTGTAGCACAATGGTTATGGCACCAGACACATACACCGAGGCTGGTGGGTTTGAACCCAGCTCAGACAAGCTAACCAACAATGACAACTGCAACAACAAAAAAAATAGCCGGCGGTTGTGGTGGGCACCTGTAGCCCCAGCTACTTGGGAGGCTGAGGTAAGAGACTCACTTAAGCCCAAGAGTCTGAGGTTGCTGTGAGTTGTGATGCCACTGTACTCTACCGATCAAGGGCGACGCAGTGAGACTCTGTCTCAAAAAAAAAAAAAAAAAGAAAGAAAAGAAAGAAAGAAAGAAAGAAAAAGAAAAACCAAGGCAAGAAGATCACTTGAGCCCAAGCATTGGAGGTTGCTGCGTGCTATGATGCCATAGCACTCTACCCAGGTGACAGCTTGAGACTCTAGCTCAAGGAAAAAAAAAAAGACCAAGAGCTAATTTTCCAGCATGGAACCTCGGGGAAAATATTTAGGAGGAAAAGGATAGGTCTTCCTAGACCCTACAAATTGTACCTGCAGGATTTCCAATAGAGAATTTTAAAAGCCTTTATCCCTTCCTTTTTCTTCTTGCCAATAATCCTTTGCCTCCTCTTTTAAAAATCAGATTGGGCTGATTCTTTCACACCAAAACTACTGTTAGTTTTAGCTTATATTTGGTAGAACGGCAGTGATGGAGGAGAGGTTTATTGATGAGTATGTTTCTATCATCATAATCATAGCATGTTCCTTACATGGTATTTTCTCAGCTCCCAGCGGCTTAGGGCAGGGGTGCCAGGATGCAGTAGTGAGCTGCAAGATCACTGATAGGCTTTGGTAGGCTTTCACGGCAGCCACTGCTATGTGTCCTGCAAATTCACAGGTCTACAACCAGGGAGAGAAGCCTCAGGAGCAAGGGGTAAGGAGGATCTATCTTGTCATGGATGTTAAAAAAGCTTCTCCAGACACTTAGTGACAATGAAAGTGGTTTTATCTCCCGGGGTGTGCAGCAGATAGTAGGCAGTCAACAAATATTTGTCAGTTGCCTAATTCTGTATTTTGTTCACCCAATTTCCCTAAAATCTCTAGGAATCTAGTTCTTGGCTCTGAGAGAGGATTAAAAGGGGAGAGGTGAACTATGAGATTAGATGATATTTTATAGTTCAACTTCTATATTTCTGCTATATTGTGTGGCAATATGGTTTAACGAGAGAGGATGGTCTTTGACGTTTGGCACACTGGTTTCAAGTCTGGCTTCCACTAGGCTATTCATGAAAATAAACTGTCAGTGGTGCAACACAGTGAATGGTTATTTCATCCGAGTCATAGTCCAGTGAGGTCGCAGAGGGTGGGCGAAGGGTGCTCTGTTCCACATAGTCATTCAGGGACCCAGGCTCCTCTCATCTTCATCACAGGGCTTCACGCTGCCCTGGGTCATCTGGATTGTGACATAGAAAGAGGAAATGGAGAACCATCTGCAAGGTCTTTATGGACCAGGCCTAGAGAGGACAAAAATCACTTCTGTCCCCATTTCATTCGCCAAAATTTAGTTACATGGCCTGCCTAACTGCAAGAGGACTGGGAAATGTAGTCTAGCATGTGCCTAGAAAGAAAAGAAGAAAATGGGTGGGCACGGTGGCTCACACCTGTCATCCTAACACTCTGGGAGGCTGAGGCAGGTGGATTGCCTGAGCTCTGGAGTTTGAAACCAGCCTGAGCAAGAGTGAGACCTGTCTTTCCTAAAATAGAACAAACTTAGCTGCGTGTTGTGATGGGCACCTGTAGTCCCAGCTACTTCGGAGGCTGAGACAAAAGGATTGCTTGAGCCCAATAGACTGAAGTTGCTGTGAGCTATGATGATGCCATGGCACTCTCCCCAGGATGACAGAGTGAGACTCTGTCTCAAAAAAAGAAAAAAAGAAAAGAAGAGAAGAAAATGGATGCTAATGAGCATTAGAAGGTTCTGCCACAAACATTCATGAGCTCTGTGACCTTGGGCAAATGACTGTAACTCTCTTAGCCTTAGTTTCCTCATATCTACAATGGGAGTAACAAATGCCTACTGGGACTATTGTAAGGCTTGGAGGAGATAATATACATAACACATTTGATCCCCAGTGAAAGGGCGGCACTCGACCAGCAGAAATCTCACAGACCACCAAGGCTTGTACGAAAGGTCTTTATTGGCAGGAGATGCTACAGAGCAGCATTAAGGAGGAGGGAAAAGAGAGAAAGAGAGGGAAAAGAGGGGGATGAAGGGAGAGAGAGGAGAGAGAAGGGAGACAGAGAAGAGCCAAAAGACAAGTGCATCCTTATATAGGGTCAGTTAGGGGAGTGACGGGATGGTAGATTAGCCAATAAGGAGTTACTGCTCTGGTGGGAAGAGCCATCAGGGGCAGGCCATAAGTTTGAAATTTTCAGTGGGTAATTGGGACAGGGAGATGAAGTAAGTTTTGCAATTTCCTAACACCCAGTGTGCCCTGCCCATTTTAAATACACTGATGAATACTTTTTCCTTCTTCTGGGCAGCCCCAAATATTCTCTAATTGAAAGCTGGCCTTGGCAGACTTTTATCTGGTTAGCAGAACCAGATTAGCACACTCCGCTCCAGTCTCTTGGGAGTGGAGGATTTAGTCTGAGTGATCTCTTCTCAGGGAAGTAGTAAAGTGGTTCTTGAATGGTGGGGGAGTTTATCTCAACGTCTGTTCACAGTATGTGCTAAGGTTTTGTTAGAGTGTTTATTACCTTAATACCCAGGAAAATATATTCTCTAGCTACCTGGAAGAAAGTACCAGAATAAAATTACTTTTATGGCAATTCTAAGCATTTCTGTCAATAGAAGCAAAAATATTCTGATGAAACCAGTAGACGGTTAGAGAAATTTTGGAAGACTCTCTCCATCTCTTGAAATCTTTAAGAAAAGGTCAGTTTCTAGCTTTGGGGATTATTTAGCATATCCCTATCTGGGTCAGAAGAAGGAGCTATGGCTTCTGGGGCCACCTTCCTCTCTTCTGTCCTTTATTAGAGTAGTCCTTTTCTTGTTCCAGGTACCTAAGCCTTTAAGTCTGAGTTGACTTGCCACTGAACTATTTTTTTTTTTTTTGTAGCGACAGAGTCTCACTTTTTCGCCCTCGGTAGAGTGCCGTGGCATCACACAGCTCACAGCAACCTCCAACTCCTGGGCTTAGGCTATTCTCTCGCCTCAGCCTCCCAAGTAGCTGGGACCACAGGCCTTGCCACAATGCCTGGCTATTTTTCTGTTTTGCAGTTCGGCCGAGGCCAGGTTTGAACCTGTCACCTTCGGTATATGGGGCCGGCGCCCTACTTGCTGAGCCACAGGCGCCGCCCTCTTTTTTTTTTTTTTTTTTTTGAGACAGTCTCACTATCTCAGTAGAGTGCTGTAGTGTCACAGCTCACAGCAACCTCCAACTCTTGCACTTAAGCGATTCTCTTGCCTCAGCCTCCCGAGTAGCTAGGACTACAGGCACCCACCACAACACCTGGCTTTTTTTTTGTTGTAGTTGTCATTGTTGTTTAGCAGGCCCCGGGCCGGGTTTGAACTTGCCAGTGCCAGGTGTATGTGGCCAGCGCCCTAACCACTGAGCTACGGGCACCAAACCCCTGAGCTATCTTCTAAGGCCCTGTTTATGGAAACAGACAGGCAGCTTAATCCCTCCCTTACCCCACCTGATTCCAGAACAATAGCCAATCCCAAGTACAGGAGGGTCAGTGTGGGAGAGTCAAGGAAAGAGAATAGTGAAGTGTCGTCATGGGAAGTGAGATATAAATAACATTGCCCCCATTTCCAAAGAGGCAGTAATGCCCAGATGCTCTGCCCTCCAGGGTACATACTGTCTGTGGTTTTGACAGGGCACATTGCTGAATCAGAGCTCAGAGTGAAGAGAGGAGAAAGGAGGGGAAAGCTTGGAGGCCAGATGCTTTTTCTTCTTCTGACTTCTGTTGGGTGGCTTAGAGATGTCCATGGGCACAGACCACATGCTTCTTCCTCTGACCGACTTCCAGCCACATCCGTCCCCAAATCCCAACTGAAAGCCTTTATTTTTACAATTCTCTGGGAAGTAGATTCCAAATTTTCCCTAAGGCTTCTCATCAGGGGTGGCTCTGATTTCCAGTAAATCCAGGGTTACATGGTTTTCTGTATTCATTTGCATTCAGTTTGCATACATTATCATGCCACCAAGTTCTGGACTCTGAGTCAAAGCAAGACAAGGAATGAATGCAAATAGGCTCCAGCTTTTGTGCTCCTGGGAAGTGGCAGAGGAAGGTAGCCTCTGCCTAAGAGCGAGTCACAGCCCTGAGTTGTATAGGCAAGGGATCCCTTTGTCACCTTGGCCTGGAGATCCTTTCCCCAGACCCACTGAGAAGCCTGCCAGGGGGTTCTCTGGTGTCTGGACTCTGAAGCTCCATGTGTTGGTGTCTAGGAGAGGGGATTAGGGTCACGTGGTGGGTGTGGAAGTTTTGTTTGGTGGGACAAGAGTTGGGGTGAGGGGCTCGGTGCCTGTGGCTCAACGGGCTAAGGCGCCAGCCACATACACCTGAGCTGGTGGGTTCGAATCCAGCCCGGGCCCGCCAAACAACAATGACGGCTGCAACCAAAAAATGGCAGGGCGTTGTGGTGGGCGCCTGTAGTCCCAGCTCCTTGGGAGGCGGAGGCAGGAGACTCGCTTGAACCCAGGAATTGGAGGTTGCTGTGAGCTCGTGATGCCACGGCACTCTACCCAGGGTGACAGCTTGAGTCCCTGTCTCAAAAAAAAAAAAAAAGAAAAAGAGTTGGGGTGAGGAGAGAGCCTCAGATCTGAGTAAAGGAGGAATGGAGCCTGCTGGGGACAGGGGTGGGAGCAGGTGTAAAAGGAAGGGGACACAGTCTGACTTGAGGTTGAGATAGCCCATGAGGAGGGAGGCCTGGAGTGGGAAAAGGAGAGAGAAGAGAGGTACAAAGGCAAGAGTGGATGGGTAAGTAGAGGCGAGTCGGTGGACAAGCACTGTGTGGGTGAGAAAGCAGAGTGAATGTGGCCATCTAGGAAGCTGGTGATCAGAGAGTGGCCAGATGGCTTCCCAGGAGCAATTCCTGTGCTCTCTTGCCAGGCAGGTGCTAAACTGAAGTTTCTTGCTTATGCCTGGAAAGTCATCCTTAGGCCTATCCTGAGATTGTCTGAGGAGTCACCAAGATCCTGAAAGTGTAAGTCACAGATTTTAAAGTAACGCTAAGTGAAACAGCTGACAGCAAGATGGGAAACTGGGCTGTTTCTCTAGAAGGAACAAGCTGCCTTGCCCACATATGTAGCTCATTCTCCCCATGGCCAAGATACTCCTGTGTCTGAGTGAAAAGCAATGCCTATGGCAGAAATAGGGTGGTCCCCCAGCAGGGGAGAGGGTGGTGCCTGGTATGGTACTCGTTGACTTGCAAGAATATATGTCAGAAACTTTCTAAAGCCATGCCCTCCACTCAACCCAGGTCTGGGTCCAGAGTGTGGGCTCCTAGGTCAGCCCCTTGGGATTTAATTCTGGCTGCAACACGGGAGGCTTTGGGTTGGCTCTTCTAACTCGTCTATGCCTCAGTTTCCCCATCTGTAAAATTGTGACAATAATGCCTACTTCACAAAGTTGTGGAGAAAGAACTAAACATGATAATCCCAGTAGAGTTCTTAGAGCAGCAGCTGGCAGAGAGGAAGCACTCAATAGATACCACTGTTATTACATGCCGCAGCCCCAGAGGAGATGCAATAGAAAGATGCAGAGCTTGGCGGGAACACGGGACGGGCTCCGAGTTTCCTGGCTCTGTGCCCAGTGTGGCAGCTGCTCTTAGAGTTTCAACTCAAGTTGCTGCAGTCATAGTAGCAGGCTGTGTGGACAAGGGCCAAGCACGGTTCTCTGGCCAACCACAGGTTGGGAAATCACCCTATTAGCTAATGATATTTCTTCTGCTTTAATGATTTTTCTTCCCTTTTAAAGTTTTCCTTTCCTTTCCCCCCCTTCTCCTGGGCAGGCGTATAAGGAAAGGAGATTCTCCCTTCCTGTGTTTGATGGGAAGGAACACACAGGCTGCGGGGAGCGACCCCCACAAGAAGAAAACCAGGAGACCCTCCGTGTCTTATTTCTACCACTCCCCATAGAGGGCCCCTGGGCAGGGTCTGTTGGTTGTGAACAAGAGAGACTGTGGGCAGGAGAGACTAAAAATCTTTAGCTGTGTGTCTCCCTATCCTAAGCCTCGTAGTTGGAGCTAATGGAGATCTCTGGAAAGAGGCCAGGAGGAGGGGACATGAGGAAGGATGGAGTGTCTTGGCTACAGTTGTGTTTGGACGAATGACTAGAAAGAAGGTCTTTATAGCAAATATTTATAGAGCCGCTTGTATGTGCCAAACTGTGCTATACCAGGATACCCAGAAACAGTAAGACACAGCCGGGCCCCTAAAGGAGGGTACAGGTTATACCAATTAAAATAATTATTTCAAGCTCGGCGCCTGTGGCTCAACAGGCTAAGGCACCAGCCCCGTACACCTGAGCTGGTGGGTTCGAATCCAGCCCGGGCCTGCCAAACAATGATAGCTGCAACCAGAAAAAAAATGTCCGGGCATTATGGCGGGCACCTGTGGTCCCAGCTACTTGGGAGGCGGAGGCAGGAGACTTGCTTGAGCCCAGGAATTGGAGGTTGCTATGAGCTGTGATGCCACAGCACTCTATCCAGGGTGACAGCTTGAGGCTCTGCCTCAAAAAAAGTAAAATAAATAAAATAATTATTTCAGTCC
>CAUYRH010005818.1:0-22823 GCA_963574655.1 Perodicticus potto
ACACCTATATATACCCCGAGACTAAAAGCCTAAAGGGAGAGACAGGGAAAGACCGGGAGAGAAACGGAGAGAGCTTTTCTCTCCCCACTTGAGTTCTCTCTCTCTACCAGGAGCTTTAGTGTTTTCTGTATTCTTTTCTGTAAATAAATTCTGTCTTAGCACTGGGAAAAAAAAAAAAAAAGAGCAAGAAAATGCCATGAAGGCTATGTTAAACAGTGTGATGAAAATATTTCAGATTGTATATGAAACCAGCACATTGTACCCCTTGATTGCACTAATGTACACAGCAGTGATTTAATTTTAAAAAAAAGAAAATATATAAATTATTTTGGGGGGGGCACAAACATTCAGTCTGTAACATTAGCCTCTTTCTGTGGAAAATGGGAAAAAATAACTACCCTGGATACCCTCTGATCTTGGTGGTAGAGATTAGAATCAGAAATGAGATGACAAGCGGGAGGGCACGTAGCCATGTGAAACAGTTGTACTGTTAAAGGCTAAAGCTGCATTATGAATTCTATGGATTCTGGACACTTTTGCCTTTGTGGGCCTCTTCATCAACAAAAAATAATAATAAAAGTGATTTTTTACAATTGTGTTGGTATGAAGATATGTTAATATTGTATATTAAAACACATTTTCAATCCAAAAGTTCATGTCTTTCTTATGATTTTAAAAGAAAATATTTTCATAGTCCCCTAAAAGTCTCATGGCTCTTGTGCCCCCTACACAGACTTAATAAAGAAGCCAACCCCGAGGGACTCTGAAGCGTGCCTGTCCACAGTGTCTGGGCCAGGGCAGTGTATGTTTCCTGACACTGAACTGAATGAAGATGACCCATCTAGGGGTCTCCTGGAAATCTTAGGCATCAGAATCCTTCCCACCTTCCCTGAAGGGAACAGGCCAGGGCAGGGCTTTGTGCTCTGAGAGAAAATTGCTTCTTGTCTCTAGGTGGCTCAGTCTGGTGGGCTTGGTAAATCACCAGGGGCTAGAAGGCACACAGGACTGCTTCCAGACAGATTTTACCCAGAAGGATGTGGTGACTTCATGGAGTGATTTACTCAGGGCCATGCACCTAAGTAGTGACCAAGGCAGGATAAGGAGCCAGGCAGTGCGACTTCAAAGAACACCACAGCACGCCATCCGTCTAGGGGCCACCAGCTACGTGCCAGGGCTTCCCACATACTGTGTCACAGAAGCTGGAGAGCAAGCAGGAGGGAGCCATGCTCAGGCCAGCTGGATGGATGGGCATGCAGGCTCAGAGTGTGCTGGGCACCAAAGGGAGCGGTCTCAGAATGGGCAGGAACCTGCACCTTCTGTTCAGCCTTCCCCTGCTGCTTCCAACCCTTGACGGGCCTTCCCATTGCGTTTCCCTCCCTTTATACTGAGGGGTGTGTATGGGGGGGAGGGCGGGGACAGAGAAATGTAAAATTTTTCATTTCACATTTGAAGTGTACGATTCAGTAGGATTAATTACATCAACAATGCCATGCAGCAATCTCTGTAATTTCAGAACATTTTTATCACCCTATAAAGGAACCTCATACTCATTAAGCAGTCACTCTCCAATTTTCCCTCTCCCAGTCCCTAGCAACCAATAATCTGCTGTCTCTATGGAATTGCCTATTCTGGCTATATCACATAAATGGAATCATACAATACATGGTCTTTTGTGACCGGCTTCTTGCATTTAGCAAGGTGTTTTTGAGGTTCACCCATGTAGTAGCACGGATCAGTACTTCCTTCTTTTTCACGGTTTTCATGGTGGAATGATAGTCCCTTATATGGACATAGTGCATTTTCTTTATCCATTTAGCAACCAATAGACATTTGAGTTGGCCCCACCTTTTGACTATTAATAGTGCTTCTATGGCATTTATTGTGTGGACAAGTGTTTCCAGTTCTCTTAGGTATGCACCCGGGAGTGAAATTGTTGGCTCATGGTAATTTGCAGCTTTTTTGAGGAACCACCAAACTGTTTTCCACAGTTGATGTACCATTTTGCATTCCCACTAGAAATGTACAAGAGTTCCAATTTCTCAATATCCCTGCCAACACTTGTGTTGTGTGTGTGTGTGTTGTAATCTTACTGGGTATGAAGTGGTATCTCCTTGTGGTTTGATTTGTGCTTTCCTAATGACCAGTGATGTTGAGCATGTTTTTCATATACTTTTTGGCCCTTCCCATGGTTCTGAAGAAAAACCAAAGCACCCTTAGTGGGCATCCAAGGCCCTGCCACATGCCCCACCCCACTGCATGCCACCCTGCCCTCCACTTCTATTCTGGCACCAGCCACTAGGTCTCCCCTTGTTTACCTGCAGACCCGCAAGTAGCCTTCGCATCCTCCTCTGCATCCACCTCCTCCTGTGTTGGCAGGCACCCATCCCAGTGATGGGCTTCTTGCTGCTCGCAGTTTTCTGAGGGCAGAAGCTGCATCTGGCTTGTTCACTGCAGTGCCTCCAGGTCCTGCCTGAATGTGGGAAATACTGTATGTTTTGTGTCCACAGCAATTTGGAGAGCTCTGGACTGCAGACGTGCCAGCTTCCTGCTGATAGATGGGGCAGTCTTGCCCAAGGAGGGACTGTCAGTTCTGTCTTGGGACAGTTCTTTCCCCAAGCACTGAGCACCTGGTACTAGGGAAGCAGCATAGATAAGGCATCCCCAAAGTCTGCTGTTGACATCTTTGGAGTCACCCATCATCAATGTGGTCTGATATGACTCATGCCCTTGAGGCAGGATGACTATTGTCAGCAAGTGACTCATAGATATAGCTCCTTAGCTTTGGCAGATTTGGCAGCCAGCTGGGCCTGATGACATCGGGGAGAGAACCCTGTAGTAGGAGGCAGGAGCAGGAGTTCTGGCGCGGTCTGTGATGACTCTATGTGTGATCTAGGGCTCTGGCTTCCCACCTACAGAGTCTATCCTCCTCCCCACCCCTGGCTCCACCCTGAGAGTCTGAATTTTATTCAGCATCCCCAGGGCCCCTGATGCCCAAGCAGGCTTAGTGACCCTGTACAAGCTGCCTGGAGGGCCCTGTCACTCTGTCTCTGATTTGTAACCCACACCCAGAATCACCAGCAGCTTTAGGCCCTTGCCTGCAAGCCCTCTGAATAGCTCTTAGTAAATCCCTTCAAACTAAGTATGGACCAGTGCCTCCTATCACAACTCTCCATGGCCTCCCTGGCCTCCATGAAGTCTTGGGTCCTTGGGGTAGCCCCACAATTCAGGCTCCCCATTGAGGAGCCATTCTGACAGGCCCTGTTGCCCAGGAGCAGGAGCACTGACTTCCTCTCCTCATTGGGGCCCACCATCTCACTGCCTCACAGAACCCTGGACCACACCCCACCAGGGGACATTCTATTCCTCAGCCACCCTGCATGACCACCTACCCCTTCTCTCTTGGTTCAAAGCCAACAGTTGCCTCCCTGGAGTGCTGCAGAAGAAACTATGGATGCAATGATAAATTTTATGTTTCAACCTAGCTAGCCTATGGAACCCAGTTGTTTGGTCAAACACTGGTCTAGATGTTGCCATGAAGGGATTATTTTGATCTGATTACCATTTAAATCTGTTAGAGTCTGAGTAAGGGAGACTATTTCTCATAATGTAGATAGCTCTCAACCAATCAGTTGAAGTCTTTAAGAATAAAGACTGAGGTCCTCAGAAGAAGACAGAATTCTTCCCACAGGCTACAACATGGACCCTTTGCCTGACCTTCTAGCCTTTGGACCCAAGACTGCAACATCAACTCCAACCTGACTGTGCAGCCTGCCTGCCTGCCTCCTGGCCTGGCACATTCTTGGACTCGTTGGTCCCATAGCTTAATGAGACATTTTCTTAACATCTCTCTCTCTCCCTTCCTCCATCCTTTTTATTGGTTCTGCTTCTCTGGAGAACATTTTCTAATGCAGTACACAGCAAACCACATGTGTTGGCTGGGGCTAGGCTGGCACTTGGCAGCAGCCACCATGCCTGGGAAACACACACATTCCTCAAGAACTCATGTCTGTGGATCATGATCTGGGTCTTCACCCAGCCCTTCCCCACCCCAAAAGGACCCAAGCCTGTTCCCACACAGCTGGTGCAGGCCACACCCTGTGGTGCAGAGGGCTGGTTTCCATCCCCAGCTCTTCCACCAGCAGGGTGATCCAGGGTGAGGTTCTTCCCTTCCTTGGGCTTCTGTGTTCACAACAGCAGAACCAGACAAGACTTCATAAAAGACTTTGCAGCAGCAGACTGTTTATGGCAAAGGGACTCTCCTACATGGATAAAAGTCTAAAGCTGTCTAAGTAGGGCTCCTCTGGCTTCCATGGGGCATAGGGAGCTGCCAAGGGCTCCTCTCATCAGCTCCCAGCCCTGTCTAAATCCTGACTCTTGACACCCAAAGTCTTGCCTCTCTGCTTGCTCCTGCCCCAGCATCTGCAGACTACACCTGCCATCCTTCTAGCCAGTGCCTGACTCAGCGTCCCTCCTCTCTGCCAACCTTTTGTGCTTTAGGGGGAAAGCTCATTACCACTTTTAGTTCATAAAAGTCTCAAACTATCACACAAAGGCTTCTTTCAGGGCTCATTTTGAACCCCAGGGTCTTGCTATATGACAAAGATATTTAAGGAGTTGAGATAAGAGTAATCACACACAAGGCAGAAATCTATAGTCTGCTTTTCAAGGGAGTGGCAGCTGGAGCCCCCTGAGTCCTTACACTTAAGCTCTGCTCTTTAGTGAGGGGCCTGGGGAAGGCGTCTCTGTGCCAATAGCCTCACTCTACCAGCAGGCACCATGGAAGTTGAGGAGCCCAGATTGCCAGCAGCTGTGAGAGATGACCACTCACTCCCCAGGGGATCAGTATGTCCTGGCAGAAAAACACTGTAATTCATTTTCTAGGCAACCCGTTAGTTCTCCTGAGCATAGACAATGGAAAGACTGAACATCCTAAAGAAGCCAAGGGCAGTGGGTCTGAGAGTTCAGAAAAGCAGTTTTGGCCTCCATTTTCCCTGCTTGGGTGCCACCTGGCAGCGTCTATAGCGACCTTTTTTATTTCACCACACACTTGAACCTATAGTTAGTTAAACTTCCATGGAATACTTAAATCATGTTGATCAAAAAAGAAGAGCCAAAAAAAAAAAAAAAAAAAAGATGATATTTACTGTGCTTTGAACTTTTTTTTGAAAGTAATTTAATTAATGATCTTCACAAATTTTCAAGGCACACCTAAGATTTTCTCATGGTACACCAGTGTGCCATGATACACCAGTTGAAAATCACTGGTCTAAACTCTAGGCCCTTGGATGGTTCATGGGCTCAGTGTCTTGGGAACAGCGTGGTCCACTGTATGAGCTTCTTAGGGCTGCCATAACAAGTTACTACAAACTGAATGGCTTAAAACAACAGAAATGTACTGTCTTGAAGTTATGGAGGCCAGAAGTTTGAGGGGATCCAGGTGTTGGCAGGGCTGCACTCTCTCAGAAGGTTCTAGGGAAGAATCTTTCCTTGCCTCTTCCAGCTTTTAGTAGTTGTTGGCATCCTTGGCACTCCTTGCCTTGTGGCTACATCATTCCAGTCTCTGCCTTCATCTTCACATCTTTCTCCTCTCTTATGATCTTTCTCTTCTCGTATGAGGACAGTTTCATTGGATTTAGGGCCAATTTGAATAATCCAGGATGATCTCATTTAAATATCTCTACCTTCATTACACATGCAAGGACCCTTTTTCCAAATAAGGTCACATTCACAGGTTCTGAGGGTTAAGGCATGGACATATCTTTTGGGGGTTCACCATTCACTTCACTGCATCCATCCCCACTAATGGACTAATAACTTCTCAAAAGTCTGGCTATCAGGGCATAGGGGTCTTCAACAAGACCAACTGCCACTTCTTCCTTTCAGAGCTAAAGTGGCTGAGATTTTGCGGGAGGAGGAGGCTGCCTGGCCCTGAGGTCCCTGGCAAGTGAGGCATGGATCAGAGAAGAGCAGGAACTTGTTTCCCAGACCCTAGGCTGCTATTGCTCAGGTAAGCTTGCTGAGCTCAGGGCCAGCCCCAACTTGATTACATGACATAGGCATGAGCCAAGGCAATGAGCCCTTGTGGTCCCTTGGCACAGGGCAAGGCTGGGATTTGGGGAGGTGGGGTCTGTGCCCACATCTTGGGATGGCACCAGGAAGCCTTGTTCCCCTAAGCCCCTGGGTTGGACAAGGAGAGGGCTAGAGTAAGAATTTAGGGGCTTTTTCTAGCTCAGACGCCCATAACTCCCCTAGAGGCCACTGAAGACTTTGCGCTTGGTATGGCTGTCAATCAGCTGGGTGGGGGATCTCAGCTTCCACCGCACTAAACAGCATCTTCTCTACAATTCCAACAAAGGTGCCCTTGGGTTGTCTTAGACTCATGGAACTCTAGGAATGGTCTATACCCCCCGAGTAAGCCAAGCCAGAGCAGAAGGCCTTTGGAGTTTGTAGCCTGGGGTAGGAGCAGAACAAAGTTATACTCCAGACACTCCAGAGGCCTGGGGCTGGCTCCCAGGTGATACTCCCTGCTCCTATAACTGTCTTCATACTTGGCTATTCAGTCTTTCCTGATGTGCCGCTACCTGAAGGGACCACAACTTCAATCTCCTTCCCTCAACTGATACTAGTGTGCCTCTGCCTTCTTGTCTCCAGTGTACTAAAACCTGCATCTTAGTCACTTAGGCTATCCCCACCCCAGTCCTAACTGTGTCCCCACTAAGGGAACCTGCCAGCCGCATGGGGAAGTGCCTTCTCCTCTACCAGGCAAATGGCAGTTCCTTTGCTCTCCCACCTCCAGCCTTCCATCCTCCAGATTGCTCCAGTTTGTCAAGGCCCTTCGGAACGCAGGGCCCAGGACCGACTGGGGCAGAGCAAGGGGACGCTGTATACACAAGATGCTGTGCCAACCACTTGACATCCAGCAGCTCATTGAATCCTTCTAACAGCACTCACTGAAAATAGTACAAAGACAAGCTGAGTCTCAGATGGGTTAAGTAAGTTGTCCAAAGTCACCCAGACAAGAAATGGCATAGTCAAAAGTTTCATTCAGACCACCTGGCTCCAGAGCCATGGCTTCCCCACTGAGCTGCAGAAGCAGCATACCCACCTGCCTTGTTCTGAATATTTTGCCTCTGTTACTATGACCCCAGATCCAGATTGCTTTTCTGGCCACCCCATCCTGGCACCAGCTCACAATGAGAGGTTGATTATTACTACCTATCTCTGCATCTTGCCCTGTATGTTCTCTGGGCCCTGACTCAGGGCCCCTCAATCTCTATGGCCCAGGTCCTCTCCTCTAACTAAACAAGGGGTGTCCAACCTATGGCCTGTAAGCTGTGTGCTGATTCATTGAGGATTGTTTTTGCTTATCTGTGGTGTCAGATATCATAAAAAGTATGCAGGGACCTTTTAATTGCTAATCAGTTGTCCTTAGTGTTTGTGTGTTTAAAGTGTGGCCCACACTTTAACTCTTCCAAAGTGCAGCAGAGAAAAAAAAAAGGTTGGACACCTCTAAACTGGAGAAGCACCACTCCCTCCTTTCCCTTCTCCATGCCCCTGCCAGCCAACATGATCATTGAGAAGTGAGAAGTTAGAGCACATTAGGCGGCAAAGGGCTGGCGCGTAATGCTATGAGCTGGCAACTGCTAAATTGAGATCGGTTCCTGGAAATCAGGAAACAATTATTCAAGGCCAAAGGCATCAAAATTAAATTGGCCTTTGAAATAAACAAGTGCATCTCTGCAGGCATCAACTGTGATTCTGCAAAGTTCCAACATGAACCCTAAATGAATTAAAGCCTTCCAGTCAAGATTAGGCTATGCACATAGGGGCAGAATGTGGGGGCCATCTATGGAAGCCATTGGCATGATCCTATTTGAATTGCAGGCCAGTGAGGAAAAATAGGAGGAAAGCATCCAGGCCTCAGGTGCAACCACTTCCCGGCTACTGGCTCCTAGGTAACTGTGCCCAACCTTCCTGCAGGGCCGTGAACTACATCATCTGCAGAATGGGGGTGGGGGGCGATAAACATAACACTTTTGGCAAAGCCTAGTGGCAGGAGGTCTCTCCCTCTCAAATGTCTTCCCTGCCCTGGGAGCTGAGGTTCCTGGGTTGGAGCAGTCCAGAAATATAACTCCCTTTCCCTACCTTGGCAATAAGACCGTTTTAAAGAAGCATGCACATATGTCAATACCAATGGTAACGTTCCTTGGGGACTCAAGTCAGAATATGCTTCATGGCCTTTGAGCATTCACAGCTATAACCACATAGTATTTTCGAGTTGTCCATTCTGGGTAATCCAGTGATATGTTCTGCACCCCAGCTGTGAGCAAGGCTACACTGTGGAGAAATGGAGGGGTAGGCTTAGTGCATGTTCTTGGGGATCTCACAGATGAGGAAACACCTCTGTAATCCAACACCCAGCCTGCTAAGAGCTAGAGAAGATGCTCTTGAGAGTGGGCTCAGGGAGCTCAGAGGAAATCATGATCGTTTTCACTTGGAAGGCTTCCTAGAAGAGGCAGTGGTTGACCTGGGCCTTTGAGGATAAGCAGTATTTCAGTGGCCAGGGTTGGTGATTGGGCATTTTTGGTGGATGGGAGAGCATGGGCAAGGGTGTGGAAGGACACATTTGGAAAATGGCAAGGAGCCCATTTGGCTGGAGCTCCGTTTCCTGGGCTGACAGCATGGGCTGAGGCCAGGTCCAATTCTGCAGGTGGTAGGAAGCCACTGATTAAAAAGGTGGCACCGGCAGATGCTATGCATAACCTTGTGCAGTGGTTCTCACAGTGACATCAAAGGACCCCTGGAGGTGCCCAAGACCCTTTTACAGCATCCTCAAGATCAAAACTATTTTCCTAATAATGCTAACATTTTCTTTGATTTTCCACTGGCACTAGCGGTGCTAAAGCAGCGGTAGGTCAAACAGCAGGTGCTTGAGCACAAATGGGGACAGTGAGCCCAACTGCATTAGTTGTCATTGAGTTTTTCACTGCTACACACCAGCAGTTAAAAAGAATGCCAGACTCACTTAAGAACGTTCTTAGTGAAGCATTAAAAATGAACTTCATTAACTATGGGCCCTTGAGTCCCGATATTTTTAAAACTCTGTGTGACAAAATGAGAAATAAGCTTAAAGCACTTCTGCTGGAAACCAAAGGGCAATAGTTGACTCAAGCCAAAGCGTTCCTGCCGTTGTTTTGAGTTGTGAGCCGAACTGGCTGATTTTTCACAGAACATCATATTTACTTGAAAGAATGACTAACTAATGTTTTTCAGACTTGGGTTTTTGGCAGACATTTTCTCATAGATGAACGAAGTGAGCCTGTCACTTCAAGGAAAACAACTGACTAGTTTTTGCCAATGATAAAATCTGAGATTTCAAGTAAAAATTCGAATTTTGAAATGCTTGTATGCATGACTGTGAACTTGACAGCTTCCTGACAGTTAAAGGCTTTTGTTAATGAGATGGGTGTAGTATTAACAAATGAGATTTTGTGATGTTGCAGAATAAAATACGCCACCAGATGAAAGCTCCACATGTGTCAGGGCACGAATTTTTCCAAGTGACCAGTGCACTAGGTTACCAAACCATGAATGGGTAAAGACTCATTCAAATGACAAGAGAATCCAATGGGGTGCGATGGAACCTAGCAGTGAGAGTTTGCTGACGCAGTGTCACATTCCTCACTACCCTTAACCTTAAGAAGCAACCACTGGTTGAGTTTTGGGGTCCTATCAAAGAAGAAAGTCCACACAGGTCTGAAAAGTCTATTAAAATATCACTCCCTATCCCCACTGCAGATGGGCATGAGGCCGGGTTTTCTTCATATGCTTCAACCGAAACAGCATCTCACAAGTCAGAGAAATAGAAGTGAGAATCCAGCTTCCTACTATCTTGGCAGAAATGAGAGAAACTAGCAAAAATACAAAATAATGCCACTCTTCTCAATATAGGTTTTGTTTTGGAAAACATAGTTATTTTCACAAAAAATATTATTTACAGTTACATATAATATAATGGATTTCTTATTTTAATTTCTAAAAAAAATAAACATTTAAATCATTTTTCCTACTATCGTTAACACGAATAGATACATCCACATAAATAAAAGCCCTTTGGAGTCCTCAGTAAGTTTTTGTCGTCGTGGTGGTTGTTGATTTGACGTCATTGTATTCTGTTTTTTGAATTGAGGTAAAATTCGCGTGACATAAAATTCCCCGTCTTGAAGTTCATGAGCAATGGCATTAAGTACGTGCATAATACGTGCAACCATCACCTCCATCTAGTTCCAGAACACTTTCTTCACCCCAAAAGGAAACCCTGTATGCATTAAGTTACTCCCCTCACTCTGCCCCCCTTCCCACTAATCTGGTCTCTGTTTCTGTGGATTCACCCTTAAGAGCTTTCAAGAGTATCAAAGATCTAACACCACAAAGTTTGAGAATCACTGGCTTAGTGGTTCAAATCTCAGCTCTGCTTTAATCAGCTGTGATTTCTTGGTCAAGCAGCTTAATTTCTAAGAGCCCCATTTTCCTCACACCTAAAATGGAGATAAGAATAATAATACCATATTCACAGGGCAGTTGTGAGGATTAAATGGAAAATTATATGGAGAGCTCTTGGCGGATAACAGATACTCGGTGTGTGGGAGTTCTTATCAGTGAGCGTGAACTAGGCCGGCAGGAGGAAGCACTGATTCCATTTCTACACACTCACTCTTTAGACATGACTGGCGGCGCCCTAAGAACAGGAACTAGGCCCTCCTCAGCTCGTCGCCACTTGCTCACCAGTGTGAGAGTTTGGGGAGTAACTCTGCATCTTGCCTTCCTTTTCTGTAGAGGGGAGCTAATTATAATACCAATCTCACAGGCTGTCTGTGGGAATCAGCACCGGAGCGAGTGCTTACATCCTTCTCAGCACATACGAGACTTTCAATGTCAAGTAGTTGTTTGAGGGCGTTGCAATGATGGCAGTGACACTGACAAAAAGGCCCGCATGGGGCCTCTTTGGTCTCATGCTCTGTACAGCTCGGGAGCCACCACTGCAGCGTGGCCCTTCCTTTGGGTGGTTTGCGTGCTGGGGCCACAAGCCCTTGTGCTGGCATGTGACAGTCTGCCTAGTGGCCTGAGGGGCCTTTATCTTTACTGAGCTGCTCCCTGTGCACAGGCTGCGTGGGTTCCAGAAGAACTGAGAGGGCTCCAATCCCCCAGTGCCATGCTCAGCTGGATAAAGGCACTTTAACAATTGGCTGGTGGAAGTTGCCGAGATGCCCTGGACAGACCCTAGAGCAGTGATGTTCAATCTGTGTGGCATGACAGGATCTTAGGCAGTGGTTCCCAACCTTCCTAATGCCGCGACCCTTTAATACAGTTCCTCATGTTGTGGTGACCCCCAACCATAAGTAGCAACAAAAATAATCTGATGGTTAGGGGTCACCACAACATGAGGAACTATATTAAACGGTCACAGCATTAGGACAGTTGGGAACCACTGATCTTAGGTGTCCCTCCACAATTTTAAAGACCATGCCATTAAATTATTTTTGAAGGGAGTTCAAGTACAGTGTTTTTTTTTCACTCTTGTTTGATCAACATAATTTAAGTGCATCATGCAAGTTTGAGTATAGGTTCAAGTGTGCCGTGAGATAAAAAAGAGTGAAAAACACTGCCTTAGGGGCTCAGGCTGAGAAGTGTTCTGATACCTGCCTGGCCCCCGCTGCCACCCCGGCCATCCCCATACAGCCCCTTTGGTTCAGGAAGGAAACAAGCTTTGCCACTGGTACCCGCTTGGATGGTGCAGGGCTCCCTGTGGTAAACCTTTGGGTGCAGGTCCTGCTAGGCCTACAGCTCTTGGTTCTGAGCCTCTCAGTCATAGGCTGAGCCCCATGCAGCTAGAGATGTCGCCATTTAGCTACTCTTCGTTGCCACATGCAACACCCTGCTAGTATGGCTGTGAAGTAGGACTTCCTATCGAAGTTATGTGAAGAGGAGTAAGCTGAGTGCTGAGCGGGGTGGCCCTCTCAGGGTGTGCCCTACGGGCAGGGGTGGGGGTGGGGGAAGAAAAGATAAGACTGGGAATTGAGAGACCTGGATTCAACCCTGCTAAGGACTGGAGACATGACTGCCCTGGGCCTCGGGTTCCTCACTTGAAGAATCAGGTTGAACCACCTGCGGACTAATGCTAGTCAGCCGTAGTCAGGAAGCTATATTTCTGCTGAATAGTCACTGTCCTGGGTCCTTGAGGAGATTCTTTCTGAGCCACTTTGCCCTGGAGAAGCTTATTCTGAGCCTGAGGACCTGGATGAACAAACACTTCTACTCTGGGTGGGTGACGCATGTCATCACATATCACAATGAAAGCTGGCTGGCCCCAAACTTCACCCGAATTGGAAGGAGGCATTTCCTGTGAAGTCTTCCCCATCCAGCCGGCCCCACACACCAAAACTCTCCTTGGCAACACTGGCTTAAAAGTCTTCTTGCCTTTTCCCTTATGCCAGCTCATACGGCTGGACTAGAGTCCTCCCAGGGTCCCAGCAGCAGCCCTGTGGGGGAGAGGGCCCAATTTAACTAAAGAACTTTGGGTTTCCCAGGGGAGATATTTCCCCACCAGTGGGTTATCTGTAGTGGAGAAAAATAGAGAAAGTATGAAGGCAGTCTCTAAAGTGCAGAGGGGGCACCCCTGTGGACAGTGGGCCAGAGACAGACTGGGCTATTGATGGTGGATGACAGCAGGTGAATGTAGGGTGCGAAAGCAGGAATAAACCTTAGGCAAGTCCTCGGGAAATTTGTTAGGTGATTTTAGGAATCTCTGTGTTTCTGGGCTTAGACCTAACCTGGGCTAATAAGGGCTGGACCCCTGACATGCCCCGTGCTTCATGTGTAATAGATCCAGAATGTCTGTAGTGTTCAGGCCCCGGGCACTCTGGCTGTTGGTCCTCACTGACCTAGTCTGAGGATGCTGAATCCATCAAGGGCATGGCAGTGGCTATAGAGGCCAGCACAGGGGATGGGATGGTGCTCGGAGCCAGGGTAGAGGGAAAGAAAGCAAGGGTGCTGGGCTTTTATGTAGTCATGGGAGGCTCAGGGTATGATGCTGGAGAAAGACAGGATGAAGGGCCAGCTGAACCTGTCCAGGTAAGGAGCAGCATTTCGATTTGCTTTCAATGGAGTACAGAAGAGGACTGCAGGGGTGCTCGGAGCAGACAGCCAGCAGATGAGAGCCTTTCCGTGCCCCAAGGTGCAGGACAGTGCTGAGTATACCATTTCTCTTCTACTTTCCCCTCAGTGTCACAGTGACAAAACATTCATTCATTTATTCCAAAAAATGAAACACCAAACTCACTAGTCTTCCCAAGGAATATAGGTTTTTCTTAATCTCCACCTGCTCCACCTGATTCCTAGTGGAGGCAGAGGTGGGAAAGAATATAGAAATTATCTGTAGCCTTAAAGTCAGTTCTGAGGGAATCTTAGGCGTCAAAGCAGATATGTGTAAAGTCTCTCTTGTAGTTGTCACATCAGTACTAAATTACCTGCTCTATTCATTTATAATGTTTGGCATGAGCAATAAACCTCTCAGCTGCAGGCCCTAGGCCTGGGCTGCTGAGGGGAAGGGGTCGGACTGTATCCATACCTCACCAAGGCTAACTTTGATGTCTCCCAGTGGCCTGATTTTTCCTGTAGGGCCTGTCCTGGCTTCAGGCCACTCTACCACCTGCTGCCTGGTGGTACAAGCCTGAATGGCCACCACTGTTCACCCAGGATGAGCCATGCTCTTGAACATGGATAAAAGGCCTGTGTATTTGACCTCTATATCAATAGACCCATTTCGCAAACAAAGATACTGAGGCCCAGAGAGGTTAAGCGATGGTCACACCCAGCTAGCAGAAATAGAGCAGGGTTAAAAGTCAGCTTTCCTGAGTCTAAGCTCAGTCACCTTGCCATTCTGCCTGCTGCCTGCCGAGCCAGCGGTGAGCAGTTTTAAGAGGTCATCTAAGGGTGAGGACACAAATTGGGGTTCATGTCTCCCTATTCACTCTGTGAAAGCAAACATGAATTTATATTTGGCATATATCAGCTAATCTATCACTTCTATATATATTGAAAATTTGTTCTCAAAACTATAGCAGAGGATTAGACTTTTGGGTTTATAAATTCAGGAGTCAACAAGTCAAATCTTCATGGTGAATCCCAATAGGGCATTCACTGCCCCCTGATGCTCCATACCCCATCAGGACACTCTCCTTCTTCCTATGACCGAGCCCATGCAGCCTCTCCATAATCTCCTTAATAAAGAGAAATCAGCAGGTGGTTGGAGTTACAGTCACATAAGTACCCTACTGGAAGATCTGGGTGATGACCCAAACTATACTCGTAGGTTGAACAAGGGCCCCCAAATTGGAAGTGCTAAATGTGACCTTAGATGGAAAAAGCATTATTGCTGATGTGATGAAGTTAAGGATTTGCGATGAGGAGATAATCTCTGATCACTCAGGTGGGCCCTGAGTGCAACTACACATTTCTTATCAGAGAGGGGCAGAAAGAGATTTGACGTAGATATGCAGCCCATATGACAGACAGTAAGCGCTTGAAAGAAGCTGTCCATCATCCTCCTCAAACTATTTATTCATGAAAACATAAGGATCCTTCTCATATACAGTGGGCTGAACAATGGCCCCCCAGTGGTGTCCACATCATAATCCCCAAACCTGTGACTATGTTACCTGATATGACAAAAAGGACTAGTAATATAATGAACTTCAGGATCTTGAGATGGGCAGATCATCCTGGACTTTATGGATTGACCCTAAATGTAATCGTGAGGGCCCTTATAAGAGGAATGGGGGAGGATTAGAGTCAGAAAAGGAGAAGTGAAGACAGAGCAGAGATATGTGGGCCACAAGACAGAAAAGGCAAAGAAATGAATTCTACCCTAGAGCCTCCCAGAGGAACCAGCCCTGCGCATGCATTTCGGCCTTCTGAACTGAAATGCTGTAAGCAAATAAATGTGTGCTGTTTTAAGCCATTAGGTTTGTGGCAATTTGTTACAGCAGCCTCAGGAAACTAACACAGCATATGAGGCACATTCTCTTGCATTGTGTACTCACATTAGGCACATTCTCCTGCTTTGTGTACTCACATTAGGCTTCCTTCTACACGCTAAGCTCTTCTCTTTTTATCCCCTAGGGACTGCGAAGGGCTGGGCACTGACACAAACTCTCCATTCAGCGCTAGGGGCACCCAGCTCAGACCCAGGTCAGTTTTCTCTAGGACTCTTCAGCCTCCTCATGGGCCTCCTGGCCAGACTGTCTCCCGCTCAGATCTATTGCCTGCACAGTCCCCAGCATGGTCTCTCCAACACAGCAAGTCTGCCATGCCACTCCTCTGCTTAGGAACAAGCAGTGCTCCCCATCACCCAGAGGAAAATCCAGCACCAGCACCACACTCCATCTCTTTTTTCCTGCTGTTCACGGCCACCTGCTTTAACACATCAGCCATCGTAAGCCTCCCACCCTTCCATGTCATCATATAGGCTGCTCCTTCTGCTTGGAAAACTGACACTCTCTCTGCATGACCACTTTCAGCCTCATCTCCCTTGCAAAAGCCTTCCTCAACCTCTTCCAGCAGTGTACTCCTGGAGCGTGAGTCCAGATTGTACCATAGACAACTGGTTCTGTGTCTGTTCCTCTTATGCTATAATGAGCTGCTGGTGGGAAATGACTGTGGCTTCATTTCTGCACCTCCGGAGCAGGCACTCATAAGTGCCCACTGCACCAGCCAATTGCTAACCTGGTGTTTGTCAAGTGGGGTTACTTCGCATGGATGGCACCCTGACATAATGCAACTTCACTTGGCATTAGCAAACTATCAGGCTGTCTGTCTCTCTCATCACCTCTCCAGCACCAGGCTCCAGGGGCTGGTGGATTTATCTGAGAGGATGCCCAGCTCCTGCATGATGCTGCTTATTGATCTTACAATCACTGCATCTGTTACTCAGCCTTCTCTTTCCTTTTGTATTCTGCTTCAGATCTGTCAGCCACAGAAATGTTGCTTTCCTTTTCTGTGCTTAGTCCATAGCATACTGATTATTTGTTCACACTCCAGGAGCCCCTGAACCTCCTACGGGGCACCAGGAAGCACTGAGAAAAACAGCTATAGCACCAAGAGTCAGTAGGCACACCAAGAGACACCCATCACCGTACCTGGCCTGTTGCAAGCACTTAGTACACAGGCGTTCTTAGATGTAACAATGCATCAGAATTATTCAGGGCCTTCTTAAAATCAAATTGCTGGGTGCCGACCCAACAGGCTCTCATTTAGTACATCTAGGGTGGGAGACAAGTATGTGAATTTCTAACAAGTTTCCAGGTGGTGGTGATACTGTTGGTCCAGGTACCATACTTTGAGAACTTGCTGATCTTCAGAAAGAGTGTGAATGGGCAAATGAAAGGAAATTTGGAGAAGAAATGTCACCACACCACAGGACCCTCAGAAGTCCCATTGGTTGGCAAGAATAAACATGGCTGCTGGAGACAAGAGGGTAGCTCAGTAGAGAATGGGATCTTGAGGAAAGCACATGGGATAGGGTGGGGTGAGAGGGCAGGAAGCACAGACAAGGCCAGGTTCAGGGACAGTATAGATGCTGTATATCTGTTTGTATGTGAATAAATTGGTATCTTAGATCCAATTAACCCAGTAATGTGCGGCCACCCTTTATAGATCAGGTGCGTGGTTATCTGCTCCTTAGTGCACCTCTGACCACAGATCAAGGAGTCTGCAGAGAAGGCGAGGGTCTATGCCAGAAAAGTATCAATCCGAGTAGAAAAGTGGCACACAAAGCTTCTGGCTTAGGTGAGCTAGGTCTAGCATTCCAGAGATCTGTTAATGCAGGGAGGAGCAAATATAAGAAGACATTTTTATAATTTCTAAATTAGGTCTTTTTTATGTTACTTGGCTCTTATTTCACATATGCCTGTTATGGTATAGGATTTCTTAATTTTTAAAAGTAGGTGTTATTTCTGCATTCTTTGAGGATCCTAAACATTTCTTTTATGTAATCAATTTCAGATCACAAAATATATTTTCATTTCGTTGAGCTGAATTCATTTCCTGAGTGTTGGCTTGCTCAGCTGTCACTCTTAAGTGTCAGTTGTTCTCACATGTTTTGGAATTCTGGCTCATCTCATATATTCTTCCTTTCTCTTTCCTTATTCTTTCCTGGTTAGTGTTCTAGCCATCACCTCCACCTAGAGCCTAGGCTTTCTGGTTAAGAATCAGGTCTTTTCTCGGTGGTGCAAGGCTTCTACCCTGCTGTGATGCTGAGGATATTATTGAGTTTATAGGCAACCTAAGCCAAGTCTTGGCTGCCAGGTTGTCATTGCTTCACCCTACGTATCTAGGTTTGCAGCCATCTGTAAGCCACAGCCGTGGTCAGGGGTGATTGCAATGTTTATAAAACCTTTCCACGGATCGGGAACCCCACATGAGCACCTGATTTCAGTAAAATGTAGTCTCTTCTCATTACCCCAGAGGAGCAGAACCCTTGATTGTCTCTCTCTCTGCTTCTAGATCCAGAGCTCAGTTGGCCCGTGGCTTCATCCCTGCTTAGGGGATATGTTTATGTTCCATTTTTGGTCCACTAAGCTATTTATTTATTTTCAGTGCTGCTATGCATTTATAAATTTCTCTTTAATACATACTTGTCATGCATATACTATGATGATTCTGATGCATGCTCAGGTGAGGGTTTCTCAAAGGATAAACTTGGAAAAGGCCACCTGAACCAGCAGTCCAGACTGGTAGCTCTCAGAACTTCCTTCACTAATGTTGTTTTGATACTGAACTAATTTACAAAAATTCAGATTGTATTCATTTCCTAGGACTGCCACAACAAAGTGCCACCAACCAGGTGGCTTAAAATAATGGAAATTTATTCTCACAGTTCTGGAGGCTAGAAGTTAAAAATCTAGGTACAAGCAAGGCCATATTTTCTAGGGGAGGAAACTGCCTTGCTTCCTCCTAGCTTTTGGTGGTTGCCAGTAGTCCTTGGCATTCCTAGGCCTGTAGACACATCACTCCAGTCCCTGTATCCGTCTTCCTGTGCATGGCCATCTCTCTGCATCTGTGTCTCTTTCTTTTCCCTTCCTAGAAGGACACCAGTCATTAGGGCCTACCCTAAGCCAGTATAACCTCAATTCCCAGCTCCAGCCGGGGCCATTTGGTTTCCTCATTAAATACTTTATTTAAAAATGGATTATGGATATGAAGCCACCAGCCAACCTTGCTTTAGGCAAAACCTTTGATTGAGTGCATTGTCCTTCTAAGAGTGGATCACTAGTGTAATTTCCATGAACATGTGATGACAAATGATTTCTGCTCCTTGTATGCTAAATAATACTCCTGAGTCATGGGCAAGAGCTCAGGTCCAGAAGGACAAGCTTAGTTCTTTCAAGAGGTAATGGAGAAATTCAAATTGGCAAGGGAAGTCTAGTAACACCTCATTTATTAACACTATATCTTACACTCTTTGTTCCTGCAATAAATGACCTGAGCGGCTGAACCTCTTCCATTTGTACAGATCACCACCTCCTCCCACACTCTCAGTGGCCATTTATGATGCCTGCCAGCATCATTTCTACTAGTCCTGGCCCTCACTTTCAACACTGCTGCTTTATGAGCCATAGGCTGAGAGACCCGGCAGCAGGGCCTGCCAGACATGTGGGCATGAGAACCATGTGCTGCGTGTGGACCTGTACAGTTCTATGGTATGGGAAGGGCAGGACGTTGGAGGCTAATTCAGATTTCAGAAGCTAAGGTTGATAACTTTCTGTTAGGTCACCAGTCAGCTGATCTAAGGAATAACCAAGGTGTCATTTTAGCCTATAGAAACTACTCTCTGAGATCTGCAGCATTAACAGGCTTTATTGGGCATGCCATTTGTGCCATTGGAGATCTGGGAGTGTCAGAGTGATGAGGCGGAGGCCAACCTGCAAATCGGACTCTTCCTGCTGCCCCATCTTCCTCCTTCCTGCCTCACTCAGTGGTTTCCTCCATGATTCCTGGGGCATAGCCAGGTCTGCAGGCACCAGACTCCAGGCAACAGGGAAGGAGACTTCCAGGGTATACCAGAGATAGTATAGCATGGCAGAAAGAAGAGGGGCCTTGGAGCCAGCCAGGTCTAAGTTCTAATCTGCGCTCTGCCCACTTATTAGCTGTGTAACTAAGGAAAAATTATTTAATTTTTGTAGTCTTAATTTAAATATCTGTAATGAGGATAATAATAACATCTACCTTGCAGAGATGCTTTCTGAGTATCAACTAAAAGAACGTGGTAAGCACGCAGCACATTGTAGGCACCTGATAGTAGCCCAGCATTCTCATGTTAGATGTTATTCTGCTCAACCATTTCTTCAGCATCAGAAAATGCTTCTAGTTTCCCTACTTTTCTTTCTTGTTGTCAGACATAGCAGCACCAGAGACATGTACACCTTCTTCATCCTACTGAGAGATTGCTAATAAGTGCTAGCCGTAAGCTTCCAGGTATGCAGAATGAGTCACTAATACAGCTGGAGGCTTCAGGGTAGTAGGTAGATGTGGTCTGCCCTTCTTTACCCTGCCTGTGGCCCCTTTCTCCAAACTCTAAGTCTCTTAAGGCTAAAAGCAGCAAGTCCAAATTAGCAGCTTGCCCCCTTCAGTGGGCCCAGCCAGCAAGACATCCCCAAACTCTTGCAGGTACTGGGAAGAGCCGGGCATAACTCTTGTGTTTCCTACCCTTTGAAGAGCTTCATAACAACCTCTAGAAGGAGAAGGGAGGTCTCATTATCTTCCTTCCCCTTAAATGATTGGATAAGCAGCTACTGCTGTAAAAGGGCTAACATTATGGTTATGATATTGGGGCCATTTTGTTGTTCAGAATGTAAATCCATTTTCAGAACACTTTTGATGCTTTCAAAGTCCTTTCTTGACACTTTTTTATTAGCAACAGACTGAGAGTGGAGTGTAATGGTGCAATTATACCTCACTACAGCCTCAAACTCTTGAGTTCAGGTGATCCTCCTGCCTCAGCCTCCCGAGTAGCTGGGCTTATAGGCATGCACCACTGGGTCAGGCTAATTTTTACATTTATTTTGTAGAGACAGGGTCTCACCTTGTTACCTAGGCTGGTTTCAAACTTCTAGTCATAAATGATCCTTTCACCTCAACCCCCAAAGGGTTGGGATTATGGTATGAGCCACTGTACTTGGCCTCCTGACTATTTTTTAATCTAATCTCCATTTTAGAGATGAAGAAACTAAGGCAATGACTAAGGAAGAGAGGAACAGGGTGCCTGAGTGAGTTAGCAGCCAAGGTAAGGCAAGAGCCCTGGTTTCTTCCTCCTTTTTTTCCTCTATATCATATGGGACCTATCCGATTGAATCAAAGAACCTGAAGAAGGTGACACACATATCTACTACCCCTTCAATGGCCACCCTGAGTTTCCTTGAGGTCTCCAGGAACATTAGACTTTACTCCAAGCAAAGGACAGGCCAGGGTGCTGGGGGTGGACAATGTCCTCATCCTGGTTTTGTTACTCAAGCTCTTGACCATGGATGGTATACTTCCTGGGTCTAGCTCACTGGCTATATGGAGAGTGGGCCTGGACAGAAGGGCAGAGCTGCTATGAGAATCGTTTCTCTCTGAATTACTCACAGGGCATTTACTTCCGCCCTGCTGTGGTGGCCTTTCTGACCTTCACCCTCCCCACCTGTAAAGAGGACACAACATCATTGTCAACTGCCTTATGGAGGTTGTTAGAAGGTTCAGAGGTCATCAGGGATGAATGAGTGATCTGTAATCTGTGAAGCAGCATCAGTTTCTGATTTTGCTATTCAATTCCATTCATAGGGTGGCTAGTGGGGGATAGGCACTGAACTAGGCATTGTGCATGAATCATCCCCAAATAGGCCAGAGGCAGAACTGATATAAAAGTCTTTTCTGACCAATCACACAGACCTGAGAATGGGCTGGGAATCACAGTGCTGTGTGCATAGTATTGTCAGATTTTGCAAATAAAAATAAAGGACCCCACTTACATTTGGATTTTGGACAAATGATGAAAAATACTTTACTGTAAATATGTAGTATACAATATTTGGGATACACCAGTATCAAAAAATAATTTGGTATTTATCTAAAATTTAAACTTAACTGGGCATGCTGTATTTTATCCAGTAACCATATGTGTACATTGAGTTGGCACTGCAGGGCAACAGTGGACAGATTGGTTTTTGTTTGTTTGTTTGTGCATTTGAAGCAAAGGAGTCATCAGTCCATATGCCAGAAGAGAAATGACTTTTCACTAAAGCAAGTCACCACCGCTGTTCTCACCATGGGGCCACCAAGAACATATACAAACCTGATATTTGTCCTAAAGTAAAACCATCACCTCGGCTTAAATCTTACTCTTTCCCTTTTCTTCCTGAATGTTCCTCCATTTATCTGGACTCATTTAGGGGATTCTAAAGTATTTTATCAATAATAAACAGAAGATTTTAAAAATAAATAAATATTATTTTTGCTTGTTTAACTTTCAAGTCCATCTCAAGATGAATGCCATGAGTTTCAAAGATGTTTGTAGCCTTACACTTCTAATCAAGGTAGAATAACAGAAACTGAATTTACTCTGTTGGCTGAAACAATCAACAAACAGAAAATATAGGAAACAATATTGTGAAAGATGCTGAGCACCAAGTAGTGAAAGACTGTGATCCCTAAGAGATGGGAGACAAATGAGGTAAGTGCTACAATTGTCCTAGTTTTTTGCCTAGGGAGAGATTCCATCCTGAGGAATAGGGAGGAAAAACCCAGGCAGAACTTGATGTTCTCCCTAAGTTCAGGAAATAGCTGGGAATCTGGAAAGGCTAAGGAGGCTAAATTTCATAGAACAGAGTACGGTAGACCTGCAAAGAGACAGCATTTCAGAGATCTGCTGATGGTCTCCCTTGAGTACTCAGTAAAATATTGGTCAGTGCCTGCATAGAAGGGAACTTCCTAAGGCCTGGAAAAGAACCACCTGAAAAGATTAGAAGTAATCGTGCCCGTCACTTACACAACTCTGGGAAAAATATGTTTCTACCAGCAAGTCTGGAAAATCTCAGTTCATAGGGCATTGAATAGAGCACACAAGCAGATCTTATCACAGTATTAGGGCACAATTAGCCATAGACAGATAATAGCTCCAATCCTGCTTAACAAATCATAAAAGAAAAATCTAAAAGGTTCAAACTATTTCCAAGTACCTTGACTATGTTCCAGAAAAACATTCAAGACTATTTATAGAAATACAAAAAATACCCAGAACCTTAATAGATTTTAATTCATAATGTTTGTCATTACCAGATATTCTAAAAAGCAGAAAAATATTACCTACAATGAGGAGATAAGTCGATCAATTGAAACCAATCCAGAACTGAAATAGATGTTAGAATATTCAGATTAGGACATTATTATCACATATGTTCAAAAACTTAATGTGAGATATAAAACAGATCCAAATTGAACTTCTAGAGTTGAAAACTAAAATGTCTGAGATGAAAAATACACTGGATAGGAATAACAATGAGATTGGACATTGCAGAATAAAGATTAGTCCATTTGAAGAATGGTACTAATTTAGATAGCTTCTAAACTATCTAAATAGAAACTATCTAAATTAAACTGAGAGAAAAGAGGATATAAAAAAAAGTAACAAAATGTCAACATCACATTCTATACCCAATGAAATTATTTTTCAAAAATGAAACTGAAATGAAGACTTTTTCAAACATATGAAAACTAAAACAATTCATCAC
>CAUYRH010005819.1:0-49873 GCA_963574655.1 Perodicticus potto
GTTGATCTACTCTGGTTGTTCATGTTTCCAGAGCTTTTGCACTGATTCTGCCCCATGATTATTTTGCACCATTTGGCTGGATGAGTAGATAAGGATATGTTGGGTTGGGGGTTCTAGGAGTAGTGATTGACCAGTCCTTTGCCTGAAAGCTGGGACTGGTGTCTGTACCTTTTCCCCTAAAGTTTTGTCAAGGACCCGCACAGTGCAAATGCCTGCAAAACTGGCCTTCTTGGTGTGGTGGGGCTAAGTGACTTTGTCTTATTTTCAGCTGATCTCTGTCTTACCCTAGAGAATCAGTTACTCTATGTTGGAATCTGAGCTATGGAAAAATAACAGTTAGGTCACCACGCCCCCCACAGACAACAATTGGAAAAGGAAAATCAAACCTTCCCACTACCACATACCAGGGTACCACTTTGGAGAGTCCTCGGGTGATTGGCCCAGTTGAAGAGGTCCCAATCAATTGTCCCAGCCAGTACCAACATCAAATAAAAAAGTTGAAAAGTCTCTGGTGACTAGATAGCAGGAGTCTGCTGGCAGCTCTAGTATAACTCGCTCCGGTGCTCTGTGAGCTCAGGAGGGCACCCCCAGCAAGTAAATTAGTCTGGGGAGGTTGATGCCTCCTTCCTCACCTTGCCCCTCTGTCACACCCAGTCTCTGGTAACCCTGCAGAGCTGTGATCCAGTTCCCTCCAATGAGCAGATGCTCCAGAGGTTTGTGACTGCCTGGGTCATGGGGGGTGTCTGTGGCTCCTCAGCCAGTCTGCCAGTCTCTGTCAGTGTTTGGCAGGGGGAAGTGATGCCTGACAACCTGGGTACTTGATAGGGGCTAGGGTGATTTACTCAGTTCCAACCCTGTCCCTGATTGATGTTGCTGATAGAACAGAACAAGTTTGCAGAATTTGTGTCTGTCATGGCTATTTTCCCCTTATCAGACGTTGGGCTGCATATAGGTCTGATTCAGTCTGTGAGTTCCAGCCCTTTGTCTCAGCTTTCATCCTCTGAGGGCCAGGTGCATCTGAAGCAGAGTAAAGCAGCCTCCACCTGGCTTTCTCAGCACGTGTATTCTAATCCCCATACTCCACTCCAGACGGTACCGCCTCTGGCATACCCTTCACTCCCGAGTCCTGCACCTCTGCTGCAGGTCTGCTTTGCTGGTAGCTGTCACCGGAGAAGCTGCCCGGCTTCACCTGGCTGCCCAGAGAGACTGGGAGTGTCTCCTCAAAACATCCCCAGTGGTGCGAGCCCCACTACCATTGTTTCCTGCCAATGCGCTGCTGCTCCATGCCTCAGGGGACCATCTCTCCAGCTCGGCCGACTCTTGGATCACTTTCCTCTCACCGTTTCTGAGCCGGAAAATTAGCACAGATCAGCAATAGTCTGCACCCTATCCACAACCCTTGAGAAAATGTCAAAGAATCTGGACTCCATTGGGGAAAAACTTCCAGACCTCAGGGTGAGAATGGAGGGGAGTGCGGGAGTTCAAACTTGCAGGTAGGGAATATATACAGTTTTATACAGTTTTATGCCTGGCAGGATAGTGCCATGGCACCCTAGTAGGGGAAGGAGGTCCAGTTTTTAGTGGGCCTTTCCCATGGGGTAGAGTGGGAGGACGTCAGAACTCTGCTTGCTTGTTTGTATGAAGGTATGGAGTATACTTCCGTTCTCATGGGGGAGGGGACTCTTGTCCACTTGGCATTGTGTTCTGTACCTTTTGTTTGTATTTTTGGGGTCGCAGGTCGCTCCAGCAGGGCTAATGTGTTCTTTGACCTTCTCTTTTGGCTCAGATCCGAACCATTGGCTTTCTTGCTAAATTTCTCTTCTTTAACGTTCCTTCTGGATGGGAGCCTCTGTGGAAAGCTGGCTACAGACAACCATCTTGGCTCCTCCCCCTTCACAGTTTTTTTGAACCATGATAACTTTTTATATCACCTCCCTTTCAAAAGCAAGAAAGAAAGAAAGGAAAAAGCATTTCTGTAGTATTTATGTAATTGTATATCTTCAGAGGAAAGGGTTGGTGTAGTGGTATGTACCATTAATTTCTGCAATGTTGCATATAAATATTCTGTGTCTGTGTTTCCAACAGGATAGCCATTAGCTGCCTATAACCACTGAGCACTTGAAATATAGCTAGTATGACTGAGAGATTATATATTAAAATTTTATTTTATTTTTAATTAATTTTAGCCATATGTTGTTAGTGGTTGTGGTATTGGGCAGAAGGGTTTGAGGACTGAGTTCCAGAGGGCATAGCTTCTCATAGTCACTTCCTGCGTGCACATAGTTTACAAGGTCAGAGAGCTTCACCATAGCCAGCCTTCCTCATTGCTGGTTCTTCTGGGTTTTATTGGTCCATTTTCTTTATTTCTTGTTGATGCATAGTTACCATATTTGTCCAACAAATCCATACTAATGCACAGAGTGTTGTGACATGTACTTTTTCTGAAGATATGCAACTTTTATTCAGAATGACATTTACATATATTTGATTAAACACATTTAATTTCCTCCTACTATGTAACTAATTTGGTGTGAGCAAGCAAATCTCATGTCACTAAGAATACAGACTTGGGGAAGAAATCTATCTAAACAGAGGGGAGGAGGTACAGAGGTATTTTTAATTTACCAAGTTCTGACTACAAATATATAAAATATTACATTAAAAATATCCCTCAACAGATGAGGTGCATCAGCAAATCAGAAGCCTTCTGTGGATCTTGCAAACATTTAGTATGACCTCCAATCAAATACTGCTTTTCTCCTTGTCACCTTCCTTCCTCACTTCTTTCTCTATAGTTGGGTACCTACTCCCTTCCAGAGATTTCAGTGACAGGAGCTTCTCTCTACTTCCTGGAGCTGCCCATTCCACTGTTGGGTGGAAATCTTTGAAAGTACCTTCTTATAATGGAATACAATCTGGTTTTGGCTATGGTTTCTACCTCTGGGATAATACATATAATTTTATTTCCACATAACAGTCTAATACATTTTTTTTAATACAGAGTTTTATGGGGTGATTTCTAGTTAATTTATCCATTGTAGACTTTAAGTATCCTCATCATCTTGTACTGGTCATCTTGATCTGGACTTCTGCTACTTTGTCAATTGTTTTGGCCATGGTTTCTGTTTCTAAGATAGTACATGTAATTGATTTCCATTTAGCAGTCCTCAAAATCTTTTTTTACATAGAATTTTCTGGGTTGATTTCCAGTTGATTTATCCATCACAGATTTTAAGTATCCTCATCATCTTGTACTGGTCATCTTGACCTAGACATATGCTAGTTTGCCACTTGTGCACTTGAGGTGGCACCCCAAATTGAAACTGACACTCCAGGTGAGATTTGGTCAGTAACAGACTTGAGCAGGGTGCTCACTTCCTGAGTTTTACATGCTACAAGTTTATTGATAGATCATAAGATTACTTTAGCATTTTTTATTTTCTAAAGCATAGCGCCACCAATACTCATAATGATCTTGTGGTCTTTATGATAAGCGTCATGTTATGTCTCTTCTCTTTTGTATTGGTACCTTTGTATTTGGGTCACCAGCTATGATACTTGATAAATCCATATTAAAATTCATTTTGATCACTTTGACACATACAGTAAATACTTCAATACATTTCCAGATAGCTCTTCAGAAATAACTTATTTCTCCTGCTGCTGAAAATGCTATTGACAATGACCCTCAGCTGTCAGTAACCTTTGGAGATTGTCTACCGTACCCAGGTCACACTTCAAAGGGAAGCCTCCATCTACTGACTGCTCAACTCAGACGTATAAAGCCTTCCTCCCTCTCCACCTCCTACTTTCGGACACTTTTCAGGCCATCACAGGTTTGGAGTCTCCCGTGGGATGTAAAATGAGCCTTTGTTAGGACTATATCACATATCAATCTCTCTACTTAGTGCTGGTTCTTTTTCCCTTTCACCAGTGTTGATCTCAAGAGCTGCCCTCCACAACAGACTTCTTGCATTCTATTCTACAGCTCAGAGTCAGCCTCATAAAGAACCCAATTTACCCTCACATTTTACTCCACTCTGAATAACAAAGTCATTTGGGGTCCTGCATTTGTTGTCAAATATATCAGCATTCCTAATTTTCAGATATAATTTCTTTCCTGAGGTCCAGAACCTACTTTCAACTCTTAAGTGGATATTTCTACTTTGATGTGTCATAAGGATCTCAAATTCAAAATATCCATCAATGAAATATACTCATTATTCCCACCATCCCCCCTCTATACCTACTCTTCTTACTGTATCAACTCAGTCACCCACACTAGAAATCCAGTAGTCATGTCCCTCTGCCTAAGCATCTAAAGCATCCTTTTTTATTATCACTGCCATTTCTCTAATTCATGCCTTTATCATCCACCATCTGTATTACTGCAGTAGTTTCCTCCCAGGAATGTATGCTGCCAGTCTTTATCTTTCTGCCTTTTTTTAACATGACCACCAGAGAATCTTTCCAAAATATGTCTGATTATATGATCCTCTGAATTAAAAACTTAGATCCCCTTTCCCCATCCTCTTGCTTAAAAGATCAAGTTAATATTTCATAGGCTGACCTAAGGCCTTTTACCCAACTTTTCCCTATTTCCTGTTTCATTTTATGCTGCTACTTTCTTCATATCTACTTTAGTCTCTAGCCACATTAGACTCCAAATATAAACATTCCCTTAAATCCTTTACAGCCTTTGAAGATGCTCTTCCCTCCCCCACTTCATATTAGGTGAATTGTCCTTTCCTCCTAGTAGATTATGAGATTCTTGGAGGCAGGGAGTATGTGCTCTCTAACACATAATGCAGTGTCTGAAACATGATGGTTCTACAAGAACGCAGCATGGTGTGCAGGTATGAAGATGTGTGTCCTTTCCATAAGATTGAACATTAGATGGAAAGTTAGAAGCTGAAAAAGTGATACAAAGGTACTGAAAATGTATCCTGACCAGGTAAGCCACACTGTGGATTTATTATGGGCCTATTTTAACTACTTCTATTATGGTTTGTTGTGATACTACTTTTCTTTCTAGTGAATCTGAGGAGTTTGAACATCTTATATCTTCTTAGTGATTAAACAGGTGTGCCCCAGACTAAGTGGATTAAATGTGAATTTCTGTGGAGAGTATGATTTTAGGATTCTTACAATTGCTGAGAAGGGAAAAGGGAAAGAAAAAAATAAATCGAACAGGTAGTTAAATGAAATGTTAAACGTATTTTCCTTATGAAAGACATGTATATCCATATTTTTCTCCTGGAAGACAAATGAGCCAGATTTAGGAAGTATTTTTCAGTGTTGGATTTAGCACAAGGTAAGAGGTGAAAGTTAATACCAGCTTAGTAATGCTATGGAATTACTGGAATGAGTTGAAAGAAGTTAAAAGATTCAACCTGGTAAACAGATGAAGAAGTACTAATTCTTCTCTCTGACCCACATGGGAATGCTGAACTGAAATCAGCAAGAGGAAACTTATTCAATAGTTGTTTAATCCTTAATTTTGAAGATATCCCAAAATAGAGAAAAGTTGGATTAGAAGTGGTTTATTAAAAAGATAATTGCATTTTTTGAAAGTCAACAGTTTGATGTGACCATTACAAAGGGAATATTATCCTTGCACTACCCGAACAACAATGTCCAGATCATAGAATAAATAGCCTAACCAATGTATTGATTCAAACATGATAGGGATATTGTATTTAAATTGAAAGAAATCAAAGCTAAATTAGGATGTCTCCAAAGAGAAGTAAACTAGATGGGGAAGACTGGGCTTTCAGCTGGGAAAGGTTGAAATAGCATACATACAAACTGGAGGAGATGTGATTAGCAGATGGGGGGATCTTATCTCAAAAAAGTAGTTTAGATACAAGGACCAATCACTTGGTCATAACAATTGGCAAAATCAATAGGTACAATTTAAAAGAAGGGCAGTTGGTCTCAAAATAATACTTTTTAGCCTAATACATCTAAAGATGTCCAAATGTAGAATGTTCTTCTTTGTGAGGTAATTAATTTCATATCATTAGCAGAAGACATGTAAGAAGGTTGTTGAAAATATCTGATGGGAGGTGAGACGTAATGACTACTGAGGGCCCTTGGAGGGTTCAGTTTAGGGTGGTACAGATTAACCAAGTGTTAGAATGCATCACTATGTATTGAGGTCTTGTCCATGCAGACAAAAATACTCAGGCCATTTTTGATTTTCTAAAAATATTTTATATTTACCCAAGTTCCATTAAATTGCCTAATGCTACATCTCCTCCGTCTTTTATTTTTAAGGCATTCAAGTGATGTTTTAAGTAAGGCATACCTGGAATGACAGATAGAGTATAAACAGCATATTGTAGAAGTTAAGCAAAGAATGTTCTCATTCTGACTCCACCATGTGCTAGTTATGTGACCAGTCACTTTGCTTCTCTGAACATTAGTTGTCTTTTCCTTCATTGGTAAATATGAGTAATAATAGTATCTTAGTTATGGGTGGTTGTGGGGATGAAATGAAATAAAGAACTCAAGTCAGAGTCTGACACATAGTAAGTATTCAGTAAATGGTTACTGTTGCTATTGATGGTGTTACTGTTACTTGTTTCTCTGTAATTGTTGAAAGTTAAACCAAAAATGTTTCCTCCCCATTAAAATAATGCAGACATTTTACTCTTTGCTCAAAGCATAATAAGGCTTCTTTTGTGATTGCATTTTGTAATTATGTGATAAGTTATCCTTATTAAGTTTATGGTAAGTTTCAAACTTTAATTCTTTCACCTGTATTTGCAACATAAAAAATAACAGAATTCATGAAGCAACAGATGAAAAATGTTATCGCTTTCTGAATAATGCATTCAGTTGAAAATTAAATGATTTAAAATATAATTGCTTCTGGAAATGACTTTATGAGCAGTGGAAGGATTTAGTAGGGGAATGGAAAATAAAGCATTTATTCCAGGCACAGTTTGATTTCCTACCATGGCTTCATGTGAGAGAGTCAGTGACTGCCCTGTTTTCCAGAATGTGTCACTTTGATAAACAGCAATGTTCGATTCTCTAGTTACGTATTTTGAAGTATGGTTACTGCATGTTTATGATGGTAGAGTTAGAATTCGAATGTGAGTCACGATTTCACTAATGCTTGTGTAAACACAATCTGAATTGGATATAATAATTTCCTTTGATTTGGTTAAGTTGATCTTGTTAATTTTGATCTCTAAAATACCAATGCTTTCTTCATATTGCTTATAGTGATATTAAAGACACTCTATGTCACATAAAAAGCCTTAGAAACTGAGCAACTTTATATTGAGTAGTTTTAAACATACGTCTTTACTTTAGGAGTACTCGTACCCCTAATAAATAATGTTCATCGAGAAACCTCAAGAAAAGAGTAGAGGATTCAGCATTTTCCAAATCTTATGATCATAGTGCCATTTTCTTTTCTTGGATGACCTTGTGCACCTAGTGTTCTCCGGATGACTTTGTCCAAGACCCTCATTTTGTAAAGAGGGATCTAGAATTTCTCAAGATCACATAGCAATTTAGTGATAGATTTATGACTAGAACTCAAATATGTCCCAGTCATAGTCCAGTGCTGAATCCACAATAAAACACAGAATCTTTTAATTGAGTGTTTTGTTAAGAATGACTGGTTACTAATTAACTCCTCTTTATTTCAAAACAAGGGAAATGAGTGATAGTATACATCCGAATCTTAATCTGTAAAACAAGGGTAGTGGCCAAAGCTTTCTTTTGAAGTTTTCATGACTGACAGTTTTAGGGTGAAATGTCTTCTTGATGAAGATTTTTCTTTTTCAAGCTTTTTCTGCAGGTGTTCTAGGCCTTACATTATCAACAAAGACAATTTCTGGTTCATTTTGTCCGGCATTAATAAATATAATGCCATATATTGCTCTATGCCTTTATATCGCTAGATAGACATAGATGGAAGTTTGCAAATTGGAATCATACTATAATGGCTGTTTTTCATAGTAGGAATTCAATTCTACTTGATTAAACAGAGAAAAAAGAAACAATATAAATGAAGTAATCTGAAAACTTCAACTAAATATTGCTTCCCCAGAAGAAATATTAGATCTTGCAGTCTTTATCTTAAGAAAAATGTTATAAAAAGCCATGAAGAGATGGAATTCTTAATTTTTCAACTATATTTGTGGTTGGTAGCCTCTAAACTGGTTCTCAATAACTATTTTTATACTGTCAAAAGTTTTTAGCATTTTTACATTTTCAAAGTTTGTATCATTTTAATTCTCTCTCTCTCTCTCTCTCTCTCTCTCTCTCTCATTTTAAATTACAATTTTGCCAGGGCCCGTTTTGAACCCACCACCCTCAGTATACAGGGCCAGCACCCTACTCTCTGAGCCACAGGCAGTGCCCTAATTCTCTTCTATAATCATAATTCCCTTATGTGACTGGTGCCAGAAGTGTTTCTACTGTCTTTCATTTGTGACTACCTTTATTGGATGGGTCTTGTGCAGTGATGTACTTTCTGTCATTCCAGAAGGTAGAATAAAAGCAAACTCTCAAAAACAAATGGCACATGGATTTAAGTGCAAGGATACTATTAATATTTACCAGGGAGGAGTCTGTTCTGCTTTGATCCATTTTGAATGCAGAGAAACTCATAGAACCAAGAATGTGATCACAATTCTGAAATGGAAGAAAAAACAGGCAGAGTTTGTGGGTACAGAAGAGAAATGGCATGTTAATGAGTTGCACAAAACCAAGGTAGTTTGCACTCCACTGTACGTCTGTGTGTTTAACCACCATTCCGTACTGCTTTATGAGGGAATGAGAATAGTTCTTAGCATTAAGGCTCACCAATGAGAACTGCATTGGCTCAGTGTGACTGCATGATGGTAGGGGAAATTTATACCCATTTCTCTCCATTCCAGGAAGTATCAAAATTGTAGCTCCATAAGGAAGACTTTACTTGTTACAGGGTGGCAATTTTTGGAGAGGGAATAAACCACTTGCTAAGAGTAAATCTACTAAGAAGTCTCATTCTAAAGAAACCACCCTTTTCGCTGGTTCCATTTTTCCCTCACACTTTTCAAGTACTGCTTAGCCTCACTGTGCAGGCCAAAGGTTTTATGATTCCAGACACTTCAGACACTTACAGGGTGGCTAAGGCTCATTGCTCTCTTTCTTTACATTTCTTGGTTTGGTGCTCTTGATTTCTCACTTTCCTCCACTGCAGATATCCTCTTGCACATAAGTTGGATGTTGTTCATAGTAATAACCTCTTACTTGTCCATGCTGCATTCAGCTCCTGGGGATCCAACCCAACTCTTGAGAGCTGAGGTAGATTTACCCACCTGCTGCTTCTGGCACAGAGTTTTACTCTGCCACAACTGGGCAGGGCCCTCCCAGTTTTAGCTGTCTTATGGGCCTACCAGTTCAAAGTAGATGTCTAGTTTAAATCAAATTTGGTTAATATCAATACAGGAGTTTGGTTGGACTTTTCGTAAGTTAGGAAAATGGTGCCATCTTGAACTCAGTTGAAATTTGGCCCATATAAGATGAAATCCAAAAAACAAGCAACTTGTTGAAGTTTTGAGTGCACTTAGTTAGAACATTCATCTTGTCATAATGTATATATTAATGTATATATAGTCTGTAAAAGTGGCATCATATAATAATGTAAACATGATGTTTCTGATCAAAACGGAAATAAAGCTCAAATTAAAAATTCTGACACAGGCTCTTTTTCCCGCACAAATTTCCAAACTTCTCTTCAATTTTTAAATTTTAGAGAAGATTTTTGTGTGTATTTGAATGCTGTTTTCTGGTTACTTTTCTGAGTCATTAATGACTCATTGAACATGAATCATAATAATCTGTTTCTTTTCTATTTATGGTGGCATTTAATGTTTGTTCCTTACTCTCAATATTGCTTCTGAAATTACTGCAATACAGTTCATATAAAACTCCCCAAGAAGTGAGCTGGATTTTTTTCCTATTTCCTGTTGTTCGTAATAACTGTTGCCAGTCTCTTACATTTGTATAGTGCTGTAAAGAACATTCATGTATGCTGTCTCCTTTGATTATTACTGCAAAATGTCAAGGAAAGTATGTCAGACATTCTTATTCTCATTTCATAGATGAGGAATTCAGACTCCAAGAAATCATACTGTTCAGAAAACTTTTAGTTGCAAATCTAACATATGGTCTCCTATGCTGTAGAGGAATTCGTTGGCTTAGGTGTCTGGGAAGGATGTGCATAGCTGTGTGCCTTGGGATCTGGTGGATCAGGGATTCATGCACCCACTATACTCTTTTCCCCCCTTGATCTCTTTCTTGCTCCTCCTTCCAGGTCCTATTACAGCTTTATTCTGCATATTAGCCTTTTTCTCTCAGATTCTTCCACTTGACTGGGGACATGGTTACTAGCAGGCATGGAGGTTATATCCTTGCTTTTTTTAAAATCCAGTGGGGAAGAGAAAACCTCTCCTTGTCCTGTTCAGTATGAACTCTGGACAACAGAATATCAATGGCCATTTTGGGGGAACAAAATCTGTACCTAAAAGAGATGCAGAATTGTGATTTGCTTGCTCTAGGTCAAATAGGCATCAATGTTGCAGGGGAAAAGGGTCTGTATTTGAAAGAAGGAAAGAAGCTGAACTACAGAGAAGATAAAGTTATGGAAACCACAAAGATTCAGTAATGGTTAAAGGCATTCTAATGTTTGGTCAAGTCCTTCTTCCCACTGTGCCATGCTGTTTTAGGCTCTAGAATATTTCATCTTGGTAAGAATTCTGTTCAGAAGTACACAAAGGTCTCACTTAGTTTTTGTTTTTTAGTATACCTGGTTGACTTATATCATTTATTTATTTTTTTAATTTTGAAATGATTATAGAGTCTTAGGAAATTACAAAAAACCCCACAAAAGTATAGTGAAGGGTCCTTGCCTTCCACTCCACCTCTCTCAATGCTAACATCTTATATAACCATAGTACAGTATCAAAACTACAAGATTGGTAACGGTATAGTCTAAATAAATTATTCCAATATCATCAGATTTATGTGCATTCGTGTGTGTGTGCAATTTATTTATGTAACCATCACCACAATCAAGGTACAGAATTGTTCCTTCAACACAAATATTTCCCTAGTGTTAACCATTTATATTCACATCCACACTCCTTTACCCCATCACTAACTGTTGGCACCACTAATGTCATCTCAGCTCTACATTTTTGTTATTTTAAGCACAGAATATAAATGAACATACATTATGTGACCTTTTGAGTTTGGCTTTTTTTTTTTTTTTTGCAGCTTTTTTTTCAGCCTGGGCTGGGTTTGGACCCGCCACCTCCAGCATATATGGGGCCGGCGCCCTACTCCTTTGAGCCACAGGTGCCACCTTGGAGTTTGGCTTTTTGCAGTCAGTGTATCTTTGGGACTCGTTGAAGCTGTTGAGTGTATCAATATTTTATTCCTTTCTATGGTTCTGTAGTATTCCATAGTATGGCTATGCCACATTTTGTTAATCATTCAGCTCCTGAAAGACATCTGGACTTTATTTCCAGTTTTTAGCTGTTATATATGAATCTGTTAAAATCATTTTTATATGCATTTTCTTTCTTCTTTTTTAACTTAATATGAGGGTACAAATTTTTAGGCTACATTGTTCTCACTTCAAAGGTAAAGTTCAAGTTGTTATTGAGTCCTTCACTCAGCAGGGGGTGCTAAACACCCTCACATTGTGTACATTAGGTGAGATCCCACTAATTGCCCTCCTTCCTCCCTCCAATTGCCCTCCCCTTCCCCCCACCAGACTTTCTCCTCTTCCCTCCCCTTAGCTAGGTTATAATTGTGTTTTATTGTTTGTGTGGATGTGAACTTGTTTATATATTGGTTTTATATTAGTATTGAGTATGTTAGATACTTGCTTTTCTATTCTTGTGATACCTTACTAAGAAGAATGTGTTTCAACTCCTTTCAGGTAAATGTAAAATATGTAAAGTCTCCTTTTTTTTTTTTTGAGACAAAGTTTCACTATGTTGCCCTGGGTAGAGTACTGTGAAGTCATAGCTCACAGCAACCTCCAACTCTTGGGCTTAAGCGATTCTCTTGCCTTAGCCTCCCAAGCAGCTGGGACTTCAGGCGCCCGTCACAACGCCTGGCTATTTTTTTTAATTTTTATTTGCATAAGCAAAAGAAGGTGGAGCTGTCCAGTGACGTCATGTGCTTTTGAACAACTGAAGTAATCTGCTGATCAATGCAGTAGCCAGTGCTCCAGTGGCACAATTGGTTAGCACGTGGTACTAACATGACGATTCTGGCAGAGTAATACTGCGGTTGTGAGTTCAAGCCTCAACTGGAGCACTTTGTTTTCGTTTTTGTTGTTGTTGTTGTTGTTTGTTTGTTTGTTTGTTTTTGAGATAGAGTGTCACTGTGTCACCCTCGGTAGAGTGCTGTGGTGTCGCAGGTCACAGCAACCTCAAACTCTTGGGTTTAAGTAATTCTCTTGCCTCAGTCTCCCAAGGAGTGGGGACTACAGGCACCCAGCCACAATGCCCAGCTTTTCTTTGTTGCAGTTGTCATTGTTGTTTACCTTGCCTATGCTGGGTTCCAACCTGCCACCCCCGGTGTATGTGGCTGGTACCATAACCACTGTGCTACAGGTGCCAAGGCAAGTCTCCATCTTTTTAATGACTGAATAGTACTCCATGGTATACATATGTTACAGTTTGTTGATCCATTCAAAGGATGATGGGAATTTAGGTTGCTTCCATGACTTAGTAATTATGAATTGAGCTGCAGTAAACATTCAGGTATATGCGTTTTTAAATAGGCATGAATTTCTATTTGTCGAAGTAAGTGACCAAGAGTGTAATTGCTAGGTCATGTGATAAACATATCTTTAGTTTTGTAAGAGACTGCTAATCCTTTTCTAGAGTGGCTGCATCATTTTCTCTGTCTTATCAGACATGTGTAAGTATTCTCTTTGTTTTTTTTTTTCTTTTCCTACATTGTTGCCAGCATTCGGTATTTTTACTATTTTTGTTTTTTACAATTCTGAAAGTGTACAGTGATAACTCATAGTGATTTTAGTTCTATTTCCCTAAAGGCATTGAATATCTTTTCATGTGCTTATTTGCCATCGTTATCCTCTTTAGTAAAATGCCTGTTCTTGACTTATGTCCATTTTCTGCATGCGTTTTTTTAAATGTTGACTTTGGTGAGTTCTTTATATATTCTATCAAGGTATCATATTTGTATTTGTGGCTTGAAAATATTTTTTTCCCAGTCTTTAGCTTGTATTTTCATCTTTTAATGTTGTAGAGAAAACAAATTTTTTTTAATATTGGTAAAGTTTTATATGTGTATATCTATTTTTTTTCTGTTATTGATCATGTTTTTGGTGGCATATGTAAGAACTCTTCACATATCCCTAGGTCTTGAAGATTTTCTCCTATGTCTTCTAAAAATTTTGTAGTTTTGCATTTTACATTAGGTCTGTATTCCATTTGGAATTAATTTTCTATATGGTGTGAGGTTTAGATGGAAGTTCTTTTTTGCCTATGGATTTCTATTAACTTATAATTCATAGAGACAATGGGTTTTATTTTTATACATTTTATATCCTTACATATTTATAAATTTATATTCTCAATAATTTCTCAGAAATTATTTGTGCAAACATAGTTCTCAATGATTTCAGAATCTTATTGGCACTCAAAACAGAGCTAGGCTTGAGATAGGAGCTTATTCAATGCTTAGTTAAGGAGGCAGAAAGTCTTGAGTTCTAATCCCCCACTTACTTGGAGGATTTCAGGCAAGTCACTTAGACTCTTGGCTTCTTCATATAAGAAATTAGACCAGCACATTGTACCCCATGATTTCATTAATGTGCACAGCTATGGTTTAATAAAAGAAATAAAAATAATAAAATTTAAAAAAGGAATTTTTATAATATCATATTTGTCTGTCTCATAGAACATCAAACAAAATTATGTATACAAAAGTTGATTAAATAATTACATAATTTTTATTTAGTTTTAATTAGATATTTTGGGTGGCACCTGTGGCTCAGTGAGTAGGGCACCGGCCCCATATACGGAGGATGGCTGGTTCAAATCATAAGATATTTTAACATCTCTGAGATAGCAGGGTGTCTCTTGTTTACAAATATCCAATTTATGTATGTCTCACCCTTGCAAATGGAGGCTATTACAGTAAGTCCCAAAGTTACAAATATCCCACTGATGTACAGCTCATGCTTACAAATGGAGGTTAGTATAGGTAATAGGTAAATGTACCTGTTCCAACTTATATACAAATTCCACTTAAGAAAAATCCTACAGAACCTATCTTGTTCATAACCCAGGGACTGCCTTACTAAATTTTATTGGTAGGTAACAACATAGTGCTATAACCCAAATGTGTGTATCTGCCTCTCTTGCATCCTTCATCTTCAGAGAGCCAGCATTTCCTTGTGTACAGGAGCAATCAGAGGTTTGATTTTACTCTTTATTTTTCTTCCACCTTTTATGACTTTCTGAGGTAGCTGCCTGAAAATGACTACCTGGAGCTTTTCATTCACTCAGTAGGCTGCTGCCTGCTCCACTGAAACCTGGAAGAAGATGGGATGGGACAGTCCGACTTTCAGTTTTCCACAATGTTCCTTCAATATAACTCCAAGACTAATTCACCTTATTCTACAGGTCTGAAAGTCTGGGATGCTACCATAGGAATTTCAGTATTAATTGGGCAAGTCTTTCATAATGTCCAGCAAGGTACAAACATTCCTTTCCATTTTCCATGCAGAGGCAATCTTGAATCAGCTTATGGATCCTTTAGCCTTTCTCCACCATCCTCTGTTCTTTCTATAAACTTTGTCTTTCTTCCCCTAAAGTCTTGAATTCATCTACTAGGGGAAGCACCAAATTATTGAGGTTCTGTACGAACTCTTCAAGAACTACCCTGACTAAATTCCTCAAAAGGTGCCCCCAACACTTTATATCCTCGTATCAATACTTCTTCTTATTTTTTTCTGAATACTGATCATTATCTGGTAGTTTGGTTTATATGCTAAAAAGTTCCTGTCTCTTTTTTTCTACTCAAAACTCCTCGTTCCTTACAAAAAGTATGGGAAAAAGAAAACAAAAGGGGCGAGGAGGAAGGAAAATTCTGTACTACCAAGAGACCCATTTGGAGGAAATTAAATGGAAGGCAAGGGCACTGTGATCAGGAGACCTGGATATAATAATGAGATAACAGATTTCTATCCTTGCTAGGCAAGACAGCTGTGAACATAATAAACAAACATAAAATGGTGCAGCAGAAAATAATTATAAGTAATTAGTGGTGAATGGTTTATTAGTCAGAGAAACAGACAAGTGAAAGAGAAATTTGAGGGTATTGTCTGAGAAGTACAGATAGTTACTAAATCTATCTTTGGCCCTTGTGGTCAGGTCTTAGAACCTGCCACAGAAGGAGGGCTGGGTTTATGAAAGCAAAATTTCGTTCCTTTCATAAAGATGCATTGACATTTCTCCTAAGTGCCTTCACTGTGTGTTAATGTGTTAATACCAGTAATCATAATAATGATTGCAAAGGCTAATTATGACTACTTTCTGTGTGCCAAGCACTGTGCTAAGTGCATGATGTGTATTATTTGGATTGATCCTCACTGCAACTCTAGGAGGGAAGAAGTATTATGATTTCTCTTTTACAATTTAGGAAACTCAAGCAAATCAACTTACCAGAGATAATATTAAGGTTCCTTCCAGCTGGTTAGGTTCATTGCATTTTATTTTGGTTGGAAAGATGTAATGCATTTTATATTTCGAAGGATGAGACTGTGACTTTGAATGTATAAAATAAAACTCTTAAATCATAACAAATACTGTAAGTTCGAGATAATAGGGCATACTTTGCCAGGGACCAAGATCCCCCAGTGATGGGGGGTTATCTCTGGAGGGGCATTAGCATTTCAAGGCCACTAGAAATCTTACAGAGTAAGAAGTTTCCTCTCTTTCCTCTTTGTTTGTTAGGTGTCTTGCCATTTCCGACATGATATCCCGAATTCATTTCAAAGTGGGGTCATTAATAAAGCAGGCGCAGTGTAAGTGGTCTTGCAGTTTGTGAGAACAAGCTTTGCAGTCAGACTTCGTTTCCTTATTCATGCCACCAATACGTATTAAGCTCTTGCTTTATGCTAGGCACTCTCCTAGGTGCTGGGAATACAACAGCGGACCGGATGGACAAGGCCCCACCTCTCACAGAACTTAGGGTCTAATGAGGGAAAAGAGAAAGGGAGTTGTGTTTGGATAAAGGGAAAGAAATGACCTTTCGGAGTCAATGATATTTAAGCTGAGCATAAAGAATGATAAAGGAAGAAAGTTGGAGTGTTCTTGAAAGAGATAAGATGTTGCTGTTTGAAACAGTGGTGTCAGCCCGATAGACAGAAGTCTGTTAGTGTGGGATATAGATGTGTCCACAATCAGACTCCAGCTTGCCTACATCGGAAACTTTGTCTCCAGTCAGTCCCTCCTGATGCATGGTGTTTTGTGCTTCCTTGCCCTTCCACAGATTGTCCCCATGAACCTGAATTCCTTTCCCAAATTTGTTGCCTGGTAAACTACTATTGATCCTTCTAGATTAAGATCAAGGGGCAGCTTCTCTTCCTTTCTTGGGTAGAACTTACCACATCCTTTTTTTGTCACCGTCTTACGTTTGGTAGCTAGAGCTATTTTAGCCCACATATCATACTCTGGTGTATTTACGTATTGTCATGTCAGATTTATGTTCAAAAGTCTGGCTTTGCCACTTAGCTTTTGTGATCATCAGCTTCCTCAGCGATAAAGTCAAGTGGAAAGGTATCTGAACAAATGCTAGCCATTATGATTATGAGGAATACTGATCATCTATTATAGTCTCCAGGGCTTCATTTCATATATCCATACAATGTAAGAGCTGAACAATAGCTTAGATTGCTTCTCTTATAAGCCAGAATAGGAAACTGGAAGGGGCCTTTTTAATGGTTTTCACACTGTGCTTATAGAAGTTTCAGTAATCTCTCAGAGGGGTTTCTGGGGCTACATTGGCAGGTATTTGGGCTACTATGTTGCTTTAGTCAGAACACCTGCCTATATGATTTTAATATCATTTATTAACTGAGTTTTTCATAAGATTCCGTTTGCATGTTTTTTTTTTTTTAATTTCAACTTTTCGTAAAAGTTTGGAAGTCATTCATGTCACCCAACACATCACGGTACAGAACTCTAAATTTCTCTAGGGAACAGAACTAGTTAGTAGTCAATCTAAGTCTCTTGTCTTTCAGCGAAATGCTTCATAAATCCTTTAAGATAGGACTAAAATGCATGTTTTGGAGATTCCAGATATTGCTTTGTATCGAGTGATCAGGCAAAGCCTAGTATAGACTTCAGCAGAACCCTGAGACTTCAGGATTTCATTCATTTCTTTCTCAGAACTTATAATTTGGAAATGTCTGCTAAAATTTTGCCCAAATTTCTTGATAGGTGTAAGGATATTTACTCCACAAAGGATGCCATTTTACCAGGAGGTAGATAATGATAACTTATGGGCGTTCTCAGAGTGAGAATGTGAGTAACGTGGCATGTGAATCTGGTAGATGCCTTTACGGAGAGAGAAAAAGGCCCTTCCTCTTTACTTCTCACTACACTGGGTGACATTTTGGGTGAGGAAAGTTTGAGTAAGAAGGTGTCATTTCATATTTATCATACTTGTGACTTTACACCTTCCTCCCGCCTTTTCCTAAGCTATAAGCTATTTTCATTCCCCATATTGTTGGAGATCATGATTGTTTCAGTAGCAAGTTTTACAGGCTTATATTTTAATATGTTTTAATTTCAGACTTGAATGCTTAACCTCTAGTACCTTTTGCATTAAAGTCTATATGTTTTCTCCAAATAGCATGAAGTGATTAATTGAGTCATTAAGAAAACTGTTGCCTTATTAGGGATCCAAGAAAGCTGAATAGAATGCTAGAAGTGAAAAGTAACCACATTTATTTAGCTTTCACTGCACATGTGCAGATGTGCTTTCCAAGCAGATGATTCTGCAGTACAAATTTACAAATGGTATAAGACTGGAAGAGACTGCTAATGTTTTAGAGACAGCTAATGCATTAAGATCCAAAAAGATCTTGACAGCTTAGAGGGAGTGGCCGGCCCAAAGAAAATAGTAAAAGAAAAATATCCACCATGTCCTTGGCTCCAAAAACAAACTTAAGGAAGAGATAGACTTTAAAATGATAACTTTAAAGGCCGAGAGAGGTGGCTCATGCTTGTAAACCTAGCACAATGGGAGGCCGAGGAGGACAGATTGCCTGAGTTCAGGAGAGTTTGAGACCAGCCTGAGCTAGAGTGAGACCCCGCCTCTAAAACATAGCCAGGCATTATGGAGGGCACCTGTAATCCTAGCTACTTGGGAGGCTGAGGCAAGAGGATCCCTTGAGCCCAGGAGTCTGAGGTTGCTGTGAGCTATGATGCCAAAGCATTCTACTGGGAGGCAACAGAGGGAGACTCTGTCTCAGAGAAAAAAATGATAACTGTAATTGATCACAAATTCAATAAGAATTAATGTAAGCTGTAGGGATAGAAGTATAAAATCTAGAGCAGAGAAGGGGATGCTACTGATATCCTCTGTGTAGACCAGATTCCCCTCTTCTGTCCTGCAGGTAATGAGGCCGAGCGTTAGCCCGTTTCATCTACTTTTTTCCTCCTAAAATATTTATTGTCCTTAATATCTCCTTTTCCTCACATTTTCCTTTGTAAGTTTTTTGTTTTGGTATTTTCTCAGCTTTCTATAAAGTGCTATGAAAATATAATGTCTCTGGCCGAAACCCTTCTTTTCAACCAGATTGCCACCCAATAGCCCCAGGTAAACAAATTTTGTAGCAACAGTTTTAGGGAATGTAGACACATATGAGTATATTCAGAAGAGGTGGTTGAAACTCTTGACCAGTGAAGAGCAATTTGGAGGATCCAGTTATGGTTAATTGGAAGAAAAATGGTGGGCGGATGGGGCGCTGGAGAAGCCCAGACTTAGGCAGTGCTGTCCCTGTTCAGGCCGTCAGCCCATGAGTCCTTGTTACCTGGATAACCCTGCGAGGGACCAGGACAGATACTGCTGCCCTGGGTAGGTACATTTAATTCAAGTATATGGGTGGTAGGTGATAAATCCATTTCAGGGTTGTCTATATCCTGCAAAAGAAGGTAGGAGACTGAAGCAACTAAAAGAATGTAACTCCAGTGGGAATTAACTGAACTCTGAGGAGGGCAGTATATTTTCTTTACAAACCGGGGAATGTGTGTTCCAGGAACTCTCATCTGCATCTTAAGAAGGTGACTTCAAATAAAATGATTCTGCCTGTAAATATAAAATTAAAAAGGACTGATACATGTAAGAAACACTTAGCACAATTCTTGTCATGTAATACACTCGTATATTCTAAATAAGTCATTCTCATCATTATTTTTATTAAGAGCTAACTGGTTTTGGAGGCATTGTAAGTGATCACAGTGGTAATCTTCCTGTGTGGCAGCGCCTCAGTCACACTCTGACCTGGATTCTAGTCTTTCATGGCACTTTCATCCATGGCTTCAGCATCCTATCCAGATCCTGCGAGAAAGGATGACAATAGTGCAGATACATTCTCAGTCTTTCTGTGCATTTGCACAAATTGCTTTCCTGAAAGTATCCAAGTCTCCTGGCTGCCATTCACAGAGTTTCATGATTGCATTTCTAGTCCTCTCCTCTTGCTAATTTTTATTCCTAATTGCAAAGGCACACATCCATGCAATGCTTCACTCCGTTAACTCCCTTACAAGGCTCTGGAACGTCTTCTGTGAGTGTCCTAGAATGTCTCCTGCTCCTGTGTAGGGTGAGGTTTCTTAGTCAGAAACTCATGGTTTTCATCAAGAAAAAAGCATTTCTCCTGTACTGAACACATTCACTCATCGCTCTTTTCTCTGGGCAATTTCTGGCTATCAGGGAAAATATTCCCACACCAAGTATAACATCACAGGAACTGGCTGGCCTAGGATTTAACCATTTCATGCCCACCATGTGAATTTTAGAACACAGTTATTCCAAAATAATCTAACTTTTGTGGCTTCACTACATTTTCACATAAATTGGATGCTTCCCTGCCTGACCTAAAAATATCCAAGGACCAGTAGTATCTATCTATAAGCCAATAGCAGATTTTATGATGATGAGCTGGGCCATAAGAAACAAATGACCCTGTTACATATGTTTTGGTAGGAATTACTTAACATTCAGTTGGACTAATCAATCATTAAAGCCTTCAGTTTTACAAGTGCCATGTCCGCTTGTTCAGCTCCATTGCTGCATTTTGTTGCCACTTTATCCCGCAGAAGCAGTGAGAAGTGAAGAACTAGATTACCAACGAGAATGTCATCAAGGACTTTTTTCTATATAACATCCTTTTCTCTTTGAATCATTTCTTTATAGACAATCTTAAAGTGTAGAAAAAGCCCATAAAAAGGGAAAAAATTACCAATCTTCTTATCCCATTATCCCATTACTCAAAATAACCATTATGAAAATTTTGCTTAAGTCTTTCTTGTCCCCATTCTCTCCCTGCTCCCTGTGTATGTGTATGTGTAGCTATACAGAGAGAAATAGATATATATATAATTCTTAAACATATATGTAATTCAAGTTCTAATATATTATATATATTAAAATAATCGTAATACTGTACCTATACTTTTAGTTTTGCAAATGTGCAAAATTGTACTATAGATAGGTCATGGATAATTCATGGCTTTATTAATTTTAATGTTCCATTGTGAACATTTTCATAAGTTATTCATATAATTCTATCATGATATAATTTTAAATGACTGTGTAATATTTCATTTATATTTCAGTATAACAGTTTATTTAACTATTTTATAACAGGATGTGAAGATTATTTTTTAATGGTCCCTTTTATGGTAATGTTATGAAGGAAAAACTGGTAAATAGTGCAGGCAGATCTCTAATTTACATAGTATAGATTTCCAAAAATAGAGTTAGTAGGGGAAATGGTATGACTGTTTTCAGCCTTTTGGCATTCATTCATTCATTCATTTAACACATGTTTATTGATAATTTACTATGTCCTAGCCTCTTGTAGAGGTTAGATATGTAGCAGTGGCTATGATAAACAAAGAAAAACAAAACTCCCCCAAATCCCTGTCCTCATGTAGCTGACCCTTCAGTGAGGGACAGTGGACAGTTAAGGAACATAAACATGTAAAATATATCAGGTGATGATGTATATTACGTAGAAAAATAATTCAGGGTAATAGGAAGAGGAGTACTGGGGTTGTGTATGGGGCGGAGTGACTATGTAAGGCTGTCTGAGAAGATCTCCCTTCTAAGGTGACATTTGAAGTAAGGCCTGGAGGGAGAGGGTGGGAGGAACTACTCACACACCCGGAGAGGAGCAGAGGGACTGGCAAATATGTACAGACCTTGGGCCGGGCACATGGCTAGGGAATTGGGGGAACCCAAACAAAGTCAGTGTGGCTAGAGCAGAGTGAGTGGGGGGAGAGCAGTAGGCCGTGTGGCCGGAATAGTGGAGATTGGGCAGGGGCGGGAGGTGACAGATTCTACAGAATCTGGAGGCCTTTTTGGAGTTTGTCTTACTGTGGTGGAGATGGAAGGTCACTGGAAGGTTTGAGGCAGAGGAGAGACAACGATTTTACATTTCAAATTATGGACAAATTGACCTCCAAAAAGGTTATACTAATTTGGATTGCCCACTAGCCAGGTATGAGAGGACTTTAGACAGTCTTGCCTTGCCTTTTAGACGTTGTCATAAAAAAATGAAAGAAAACAAGATACAGCAAAGCATTATGCATTTATTCATCTGATTGATAAAAGTTAACCGAGTACTTATCCTGTGCCAGACACTATGCTAAGAACTGTATATGTACAGCATTGGTACATAAATCATACTTATTACTCTCATGGAACTTGTAGGTTAGTGAGCTAGACAGACAATAAACAAGCTTATATATTCTTAAGGTATGTGCTATGAAGGACACTATGTTATGTGGATAATAGTGAAAACCAAGTATGCCTATTGGAGTTATCTGCTGTTCCTTAAATAAGGCAGCCAGGCCAGTCCTCTCTTAGTAACTAACATTCAAGTAGGGAGTTAAAAACTAAGAGGGGTCATTCATGCAAAGAATAGGAGGTAAAGAAATCTCAAATACAGCATAAACAAAGGTATTTTGTTTGTTTTTGTTTGTTTTTGTTTGTTTATTACTGATTACTTGTAAGGAAATATGTATATATGTATTGTATATCATATATGTATTGGTCATTTACATTTCTTGTTTGGTGACATTGATTTGTATCTTTTTCCACTTTTTCTTTGGGTAGTGTTCATTCTTAATAATTAAAAAAAAAACAGTACGGTCATTAACCATTGATTTATCTGCTGCATTTGTGTCAGGTATTTGTGGCAGATATTTGGCTGAGTTTGAGTATTTCCTTTTAAGTTTGTCTTGGGGTTGGTGAAATTTTTGCTGTTTTTTCTCCATCATATGTGGCAAAGTTTGGTCGCTCCATCTGGTAAGCATAAGCTCACAGCATCCATTTGAGAATTCTACCTTACATTGTATGCATCAGTTAGTCAGTACTTGAATGAATGCCCATAAAAATATATTTGCTATTGGCAAGGCAATTCTGGACTCAGCATTCCTCTTTTCAATAATGTTTTTACATCACTCTCTAGTAGTCTTCACATGAATTTTAGTTTGCCGTAGAACTTTAGTTCAATTTTATCAAGGGTTTAAACAATGACTATGTTAAATCTATGAATAATTGAGGGAAGAACAGAAATTTTTGCTATATTCATTCTTCCCAACTAAGACTATGGAGTATCTTCCCATTTATTCAAAACCATTATGCATCCAGAAGAAGTTAATATTCTGTTTTTATGGATTCCATGTTTTCTTTTAGACTACTGTATGTATAATCTTTTATTCATTTCAAATGCAAATCTTATTGTATTACTTCCTGCATCCATCATCCAGAGGCCCCAAAATATAAGTATTCTGATGCATTTTGCTTATAATTTTCCAGTCCTTTATTTGGAACTGTATATTTATATAGCTTTGGTGATTTTCAGTTTGCCATTATATACAATGTTATGATTAACATATTTCCTTGTATTTTAACATTTTCTTCATATTATATTTTGTAGTTATTCTTTTCATCAGTGAAATATGGTTCTCCTTTCCCAATTTCATGCCTTTTGCTTGAATTTCATATTATCAAACTTATTTTAAATATGCTTTTATTTACTTGATGAATCTTTGTCCTTTATTTTCATTTAACCTTTATCAAAGTCTTCATATATATAAATAGTAGCTTTTGGAATATATGTGAAAATAATACACAGAAAAATAAAGGTATACCATTCAAAATCTACTATAATTTTCAAGTACTCATTTGTGTGAATTAGGGCTTGTTTTGACAATGTGAAAACAGAACAAAATCCAGAAATAAACTGTTTATTGAGGTAATGTGAGAGTTTTTTTCATAACCTTGATTTTGAATTGTATTAAAACAGCTACACTATTTGACTATAATCAATACACGTTTAAAACATTACTTCTATAAAATAAATTCTAATGCAATACTACTTTTATCTTGAGATATATATGTGTGTATGTGTATACATATATATGATATATACACATGTGGGTGTATATATGTATATAAATGTATGTAATACATGAAAGTTCCATGTAATTAACAGGCTTGAAATTTATTCCACTGCTTAAAAATAAAAGTTTGAAAACCACCATCTTTGGGCCTACTCTGTTTCTTAGAGAGATGCTCAGTTTCAAACTAGTCCTGCAGATGGCACCACATCCTGCAGTAGTGGGGAATTTCATCCATTCTGAAGTGCCAAGGAGTAAGATGACCTTTACTTTTATGAATTTATGTGATTGAAATGGACTGAACTACCCCGAATAAAAAGTTCTTAGTAAGAGACCCCAAAATACCCTAGGATTTTTGATCCCATTTCATTCCCAAACCATACCATGTCCTGAGTGTATAAAAAGAATGACTTTTTAGCAGACAGAGAGAGCAAGCTCAAGAAGTGATGGTATGATTGGAAGCCAATGTGTGTGTATATATAGAGAGAGAGATGCAAAAAGGACTAAAAGAACAAAGGACCACTTAATTAGCCAAAATGCCTATGTCCAAACTTTTGGCTCAGGTTCTTCTAGGAATTCATTGCTCATTTCTGCCTGGGATCATAAGTCCTCCTCCTTGGGGACCATCACTTAGGGGAATCTAGCTCTTGTGCCTTTTATTCTCTTTCTTAGAAACTTCTGCTCCTTGGTGTCTAAAGCTCTCTTTCTCATGGTCTCTGCCTCCTTTTCATATCTCATCTCCCATGATTTACCTTCACATTTCCTTTCTTTCTGATCATAGGCTGCTTGCCATTTCCCCAAACAGTGGGTATCCCACAGGTTTCTTCTGGCTTTTGCCCATGAAGTCCCTTCAGCCACCATTTTCCCTGATTCACCTAGAAATCGAAACACTATTATTCTTGTACGGCTGAACTAAAAAAATAATGCCTCCTCCACTAGAAAGTAGCCAGAGGAATAATTAATCACCTACCTAAATCATGCAAGCAATATTTAGAGAGCACTTATTTTTACAATAGGGAGTACAGCACAGAAATCGATTAAGAATGTCCAGTCTAAAAGCAGACTGACTGGGTTCAGATCCTGGTATCTCTTGGTTGTCCCGTGATCTTGGGAAAATTGCTTAATTAATGTGTCTGTGTTACTGCTTTTTTATTTAAATAGGAAAAAAAGAAGCCACCTCAATAGTGGGCTCTGCAAAGTATGTAGCTTATCTGAGCTACAGTTTATCCACTTGTCAAATGTGAACAAAACCTGTAATAGACAAGTCTGGCTTGTTAAATTATGTAAATCTACCAGTACATTGTACAATGCAAGGTCTTTAGTTGTCTTTCAGTAAATAGTAGTTATTTTCAGAGTATTTAGTAAGCCAAATATGAGTCAGCAAAGTAGTACTAGTTAAAAAATAGTACAGTTCTGAGGAGTGTTTAAATGTGTATGTCATGAAAAACTTATAATTATTTTAGTTGTTTAGAAGGGAGAATAATGTGTTTGACCTTCACTATTTTATTGTGGCTAAAACTAACAAAATGTTGTAACTAACATTCCCAAAGGACAAAATTCAGAAGTAGACTACTTATGATCAAATTTTGTAGAACTTGGAATCAGAAGATCTCAGTTCAAGTCCTAGCTTCTCAGCTTAATGGCTGTGAGGCCTTGAACTAGTTACTTCTCTTCTCTAGTCTTTATTCTCTGGTCTTTCTGTAAGATGCAGTGTTGGATTTGATGATCTAATGGTATTTAAAGATTAAAAATCTCTGATCTCATAGCCGGGTGTTGTGGCGGGTGCCTGTAGTCCCAGCTACTAGGGACGCTGAGGCAAGAGAATCATCTAAGCCCAGGAGTTGAAGGTTGCTGTGAGCTGTGTGACGCCACGGCACTCTACCAAGGGTGATAAAGTGAGACTCTGTCTCTACAAAAAAAAAAAAAAAATATGATTCCAGGGAAGAAGAGATATACTCGCAAACTACTTTCCTCTATAGACAGCAGGACATAGAAATATTTGGAAATATTTAGAAATGAACGATATGCTTGAAATCTTTTCATCTTTTGCCTCAATTAACTCAAAACTAAATTAATTACCTCACCTTAAATCTTCTTTCCATAAACGCTTTCTCTCAGTAAAAGCCTTCTTTCCATAAGGCTTTACCTAAGCCTGAAAACTGGGACTTAATCCTGACTGTGACCTCACCTACATCCCCCATATTCAATTAATCACCATACCTTGTTAATCTTATCATTTAAAAATATTACTTTGATTACTTTTCTTTAGCCTCATCGACAGCACTCATCTGAGAATAATGTAGCCAATACCCATGTAGGTCCCCTATTGGAGCTTTATGAAATCTTTAGGATTTTGCCTCATTTTGCTTCAAGTGTATTATTATTTTAGAAAAGAAAACATTAGACATCGGATTCTTTTCCAATCTTCTCTAGGCATAAACTGTTTTCAGACTTGGATGTTTTTCCTTCCTATACATGACTTTTTATTGTATAGACAATTTGCAAGCAGTATATCTTATGATGGTTTTAAGTGCTTTTACTTGTCTATACAAAGAATGTCATTCTCTACATATTTTGCAACTTGTTTTATTCATTTAATATTCTTTTCTTGAGATTTATCTGTGTTATGTGTAACTCAATTTATTCATCCTCCAGCAGACATACATTAGTGTTCTTTTCTAGCTTTTAAAAAATATCATAGTTCATGCTGAGGAAAGTCATCATGATTCATGACCTTCAATTAATGGAGATATTCTTGTATGTATCTTTTTTTTTTTGCCACATACCAGAGATTTTCTTCTAGACAATATCCTTAGAAGTTAATGTGCTGAATTGGAAGCTATATTAGATATTTGCTAATTTGTTTTCTAAAGGGGTTGCACCAGTTTATACTCTCACCAGAAAAGGCATGAGATTTCAGTTGCCTGTTCCCTTGCTAACACTAGAAATTGTCATAACATAGGTTTTGAAGTGGCATCTCACTGTAGTTTTAATTTCCATTTCCTTCGATACTAGTGGAACTACATATTAAGCATCTTTTCACATACTTGTCAGTCATTCGTTTTCCTCATTATGCTCAGTGTCTACTAATGTCCTTTACTTATTTACATTATTTAGGTGATTTGCCATTTTTCTTGATTTAGAGCATACAATGTCTATTGTGGATGCCAAGTCTTTATGGTTGTATGTATGGCAGACGTCTTTCCCTATTTTGTCTCTTTTTATTTTCTTTTTGATATCCTTTGATACAAACTATTTGCTAATTGTCACATTAATGATCTTTTTAAATGGTACGTACATTTTCTGTCTTGTTCAGGAAATCCTTTTCCTACACTAAACTTATAAAGTTTTTGGTGCTGTCTTATATAAGTTTTAAAATTTTACCTTCTTATTTCGATTTCTAATCCACCTTAAATTTATTTTTGCATATGGCATAATGGACCCAATTTCTATGCATTTATTTATTTATTAGTCATTCATTCTAAATGGATAAGTGATTTTTTTCAGGACCATTTTTTTTTCATTAGCCCATCCCTTCCTCATTGAATTGCAATGTTCAATTTTCTCCAAGAAAACATTACACACCTACTCTATTCAGATATCACATTAAATACAGTAGAATGAAGCTTCATTTTTCTCTGTGATGCTTACATTGTAGTGAGGGTATCAGACCTCTAAACTGAGAAAAGCTCTATGATGGTTTTCCATTGCCTAAAAGATAACATCGGTAATATTACCAGTCAGTTGCTAATGATTTAGCTCCAGCCTATTTATCTAGCTCCAACCTCTGGCACTTCATGCTCCAGCCACACTATCCTACTGAAGATTCCCTCCTCCCTTGGTTCAAAATACAATTTAAAGCAGTGGTTCTTAAATCTTGTTTTACGTAAGAATCACTTAAGACACTTTTAGAAATTCGGATTCCTGAATTCTACCTTCAGAGATGCTGGTACTATAAGCAATTCTGATGAAACTGGCCTGAGGATCACACCTTAAGAATTGTATTTTAGGTCTTACTGAAAAGGACACCTCCATTTTATCAAAATAGTTGAGTGAATTATTTGTTGCTAGTCTACATTTCAAATATTTAGTTCTTTATCTGGACTCGAATGCTTACTTTACAAATCGAGAGCAAATAAGTGTAAAAGCAATGAAGATGAGCACTGAAAGAGTTGGGAAAAACACTTTAAATCTGTGTCAGTCCTGAGAAGAGCAATCCAAACTGTCTATCAAGGTTTTTGAAATTGATGTGTTTGCATAATTGGAAACTTTCCTCAGCATGTGACATAATTTCCATTTATAGAAAAGAACGTTAAAAATGCTAGCCAAAATTATAGGACAGATTGTCCTCAAATGTATGATGTGTTGGATGAACAGGTACTTGAGATTAATCTGATTGAAGCAGCAAAAAGTAGATTTATAATATTGCAGAGTTTGAAAATCCAAATAACATTATGAAATAACACATGAAATTCCCTGTCTTCATTCCCTTGATATGACCTGGATGGGACTACAGTAAGGTTTGGGTACTACAGTTCCCCAAGCCACCTCATCCTCATTTCCCTTCTTCACTTGTCAGATGAAAACAGACTACTAGGCTCATTTCATCTTGTGGCTGTTTCAGCTAACCGCCACCCTCTTCTTCCCTAGGATTCCCTGCAGCTTACTGAGATGGTAAAGACTTCACACAATTAGGATTTTGGTTAACTTTGGCTTCCATGCAGTCTAAGGAATATTTCACCTTTTGACTTCCTTGCAAGGTTTTAGTTCTCCCCTTCAGATTTTTCATCCTCTATGTCCCTTTTCTTCTTACTAATCTCTAAACTTTGGAATACTTAAGGGTCTGCACTCTTAAGGAGATCTTAGCTACAACCATGACATACGCTTGTATGTAGATGACTGACAAATGAGAAGGCATGGAAAGAAGAGAGAGAGGAGGAGGAGAGGGAGAATGGTTACATGACATTCAGGTAATATCTACTAACAACATTTGTTGAATTACCCCATTGTGCCGGGCACTGGGCTGAGATCTTTTACTGTGTTCTCTAATTAAATCATCACTGCAATTGTGCACTATGCCACACTAGACTATGCTGGCCTGTACTCTCATTCCCTTTCAATTTCTATTAGATGTAATCTCTCCCCAAAGACATTGTTTTAACAGTTCTCAACCAGTACATTAACAATTTTAATCCACTGAATCATTTCTATTAGAACACAAACATGCTGTGATTTCTTCAACCTTAAGAACAGCACCCTCTCTCCACACATCCTTCCCACACTGCCTCATTTCTTTGCCTCTTTTTCAGAAAACCTCTTGAAGAGTTGGAGATTGCTGTGAGCTGTGACACCATAGCATTCTACCAAGGGTGACATAGTGAGACTCTATCTCAAAAAAAGAAAAAGAAAAAGAAAACCTCTTAAAAAGAATAGCTTGCATTTGCTATTTCCAATATTTTTCCTCCCTTTCTTTTCTGAGCCCATTCCAATTACGCCTTCACTCTATTTTACTTTCAAGGTCAGAAATAAAATCCACAATGGCAAATCCATCAATTATCAGCCTTCATCTTAGCTAACGTGTAAGTAGCAGGTGATGAAGCTGACCACTCCCTCTCTTTTGGAACACTTTCTTGACTTCGCTTTCCATGTTCCTCTGGTTTTCCGCCTATCTCCCTGCTTCTTCACCTCAATCTCCTTTAATGATCACTCTCTTTGTAAACTCTGAATGCTGTAGTGCCCCAGGGTTCAGTTCAGCTTTTGGACATCTTTATGCATTCACACTCACTCATTAATTGGTGTATTAGTTTGGTAGGGCTGCTCTGACAGAGTGTCATAGGTCTGGAAATCTGAGATCATGGTTTTGACAGGGGTGGTTCCTTTTAAGAATGATGAATGCAGGTCTGTTTCAAGCTTTTCTGCTTGGTTTATAGATGGCTGTCTTCATGTTCCCTTAGCATTCTGTGTGTGTGTCCAAATTTCCCCTTTTAATAAGGACATCAGTCATACTGAAATAGGGCCAACCTAATATCTCACTTTAACTTGATTACCTCTGTAAAGACTCTACCTCTAAGTCATATCACATTCTAGGTACTGGAGGTTAAGACTTCAACATATAAGTATTAGGGGCATGCACAATTGGCCGCAAAATATTTGGTTTCTTTAAATAACTTGGCTTTGAATACCATCCGTATGCTGATGGATATTCAGGTCTCCAGCTTGGACCCTGCTATAAATTCCAGCTACCTGTTCTCTGACTCCTCTTAGATGTCTAACAGACAGATTTAACACCTCCATAACAAACTCCTGATCTCTGAAGCTCACCCTCCACGAAAAACCCTACTCTTCATGATCCTCTCTCATTTTGGTAAATGGGAACTCCGCCCTTCTAGTTCTTTAGGTCCAAAATATTGATGTCGCCTCTAACTCTTTCTCTCATATTTAGCATTTAAGCTGTCATCAGACAATGTCTGTTCCTAATTCCAGATTTATTTGGAAACTGACTACTTTCTGCTAAGTCCTCTACTATCAACCTCATCTGTGTTACCATCTCCTTCTACTTAAAGTATTGAAGATAGTCTCTTGACAGGTCTCCCTGCTTCATCCATTACCCCTACGGCATATTCTAATCCCAGAAACCAGGGTAATTGTTTAAGATATAAATCAAATGATGTCAGTTTCCTGCTCTGACCCCTCCATGCACTTCCCTTACAGTAGCCTACCGGATCCTTCATAATGTTGGACTCTGGTTAGTTTTCTGACCTTCTCACTTCACTCTCTTCTCTCCTCTGCTTACACAGGCCTCCTTGCTGTTTTTTCTTTCTCCTTGGCTCTGCCTGGAATGTTCATCTCCCAGTTGACAGAATAGTTTTGTCTGTCACCTCCTTTAAATTTTTGCTGAAATGTCATTTTCATAGTAAAGCCTTGTCCAATCTCTCTGCTTAAAATTCTAAACCCTCTTCTACCTCTCCAGAACTTTCCATATCCCTGCCCTGCTTTTGTCCACAAGGTTTATCATTGCTCGGTACCTATATAGTTCACATTTTTATTGTTAGTTTCTATTCACAAAATCATCATATGTCTGTTGGCTTAGAGATTTATAGGTACAAAATTCTGGCTTGATTTGCAGAACCATTAGTGGACTCCCTCACATTCACTTTTTCTTCAACCAATAGTCTTTGCATTTTTGTCTGAGTTACACCTTGTGCTAAACAGGAGGAACACAAAGATGAGGACGTCAAAATCTCTGTTCTTACCCTTGAGGAAATCACAGACTAATCAGGGAGAAAGAAGTCTCAGTATTCCCAGAGGGGAAGTGACACAAGGCCCAGCCCGTGAGACACAAACACCATTGATCTGAAGGAACTGTTCCTAACAAACCAGGAAAAAAAATCACTCACCGAGTCAAACCCAAATGTGCCCTTCCCCAAGGCTCCTCTGATTTTGCAATTCTTCTGAGTCCATGAAGATACCAAATGCTCATCTCTACAGTGTCCCTGATTTATATGCTGATGAAGTCATGTCTATGATTATTTATGCAAATGAAATTAATTTCAAATTGCATCAGACTACTTAGTGTTTGGGGGACTAGGACTCTGAACTACTACAGGGACCCCTCATTTTCCAAAAGATTCAGGTCTAATTTCAAATGCAGGAGGAGAGCTGCTATTTAAGGAACCCTGCTGTGGGTTCCTTTTTAAAGCAAAGTCTTTTTATTTCAAAGTGAATAATCTCCCCCAATTTATCTTTTTTGTATGATGTGAAAAAAAATGTCTGATGCATGCACTTGCAATACATGGGAACTTGAATTTATGCACATGATATGGTTGAAAGAACCCTGGATTGAGTCTTTGAGCGCAACAACTGATTGCATCTGTGACTTTGGGCAAAGATTTTTTTCTGTTTTTTGTGATTTTTTTTTTTTTTAACTTTTCTGGTATCTCAAATTTCCCCTTCATTAAGCAAATGTTTTTACTTCCTATTTCTAAAGTTACTTGCCATTCACAGGATTTGTGTCTCTAACAGTCTTTAGTATCCTTGCTTTTTCCAACTACTTGCTTGACCTCATCTTACATCGTTGGTTAACTGTGGATTCTCACTGAACCCCGTGAACACTGATTCTAATTTCTGCCCTATGGAAGCCAAACACCTAATATCTGAGTAGAGACAGATTTTCTTTTCTTTTCTTTTTTTTCTTGGTTTAGTTATAGTCACACAAGATTTTAGAACCTGTTCTCCTGAATGGGCTTTGTTATTTTTATTGTTTTTTTTTTCCTTTTAAGGAATATAAATGAATGGTAATATACAATTTGACACACTTAATGTATTCATTTATCCCCTCTTAAAATCCTTGGGCAGTAGATAATATTTTGTAAAAGTGCAAGCTGAAATTCAGAAAGATTTTTTTAAGCTGAATAAACACTTAGCGAGCGCGTCCTATGCTCTAGGCACAACTTTAAGTACTTAAAAAATTTTAACTCATTTAATCTTTCTTTAACTTCCTGAGGACACTAAGGCAGGGAGGATCTACACAGCTTGCCCAGGTTATAGAGCTCTTAGCTGGCAGAGCTGGGTCTCAGACCCAGGGAATAGAGCTCAGGATCCATGGTCTCTCACCCTATACACTAATTTTTAATTTTTATTTTTTTAAAGATAGAGTTGCATTCTGTTGTTTAATAATTTTTTTTAAAGATAGAGTCGCATTCTGTTGCCCTGGGTAGAGTGCCATGGCCTCAGCCTAGCTCACAGAAACCTCAACATCCTGGGTTTGAACTATCCTCTTATCTCAGCTTCCCGAGTAGCTGGGACTACAGGTGCCTGCCACAACACCCAGCTAGTTTCTTTCAGTTTTTAGTAGAGATGAGGTCTCACTCTCACTCAGGGTAGTCTCCAACTTCTGAGCTCAAGCGATCCACCCGCCTTGGCCTCCCCAAGTGCTAGAATTACAGGAGTGAGCCACCATGCCCAGCCTTCTCATCTCATACTCTAAACTAAGGAAGGTTCACAAGTTCACAAAGGCCGTCCACTGGGAGCCTGGATTTCTCTCATTCCTTTCCTAAGGTTCTGTTAATTGTCCTATTTAAGAGAATCCACACCCTCAAACGTGTCCCCAGACTCCACAGACAATATACACATGTTTTTCTGGGTTACCAAATGGCATGATCTCTCTGCTTTTGGCAGTTTCTGATAGGAAGATAAATTCTATTTCTTAGTGATAACCTTGTGAATTAGTATTGTCTTGATTAGTATTTTTTTATTTGCGATCCTGCTAGTTCTGATAGGCTTTCTTAGATTGTTTTCCGTGATTTTTTTCTCTTTTAAAATAGTGGGGCCAATCAAACTCAAGTCTTAATAAACTGGGAATGTCTTTAAAAACTCTTTGCATTTCTACATAATTTTGCTTTGTGATAAATAGGTGTTCATCATAGGGGAAGTTGGTAAGTAAAGTATATTAGATATCTACTATGGAATACTTTCCAATTGTTACAAGAAATGAAGTAAGTGTACGTATGGAAACATGGATATATATTTAAAAATACAGTATTAAATGGAAAGTAAATGACACTATGTGGTCTATAGAGTAATATCATTTATATAGATGAAACACACAAACATAAAATGTCAGAAGGTGTGCTTACGAATATACGTCTATGTGCAAGGATATATATAAAAATACAGAAGAGGATGCCTGTGAAAGATGAGAGTAGGGATAGACGGTAAAGGGCAAAACTGGAATCAAGCACAAAGGAGATGACTTTGCATGATCTCTGGACAGTGAGTCGAGTGGCATGTTGTGATAGCAAGAACTCTGACTCCAATCTCATTCTAGAAATCATTATTTTTATGTCATTGGGCAGGATTGCTAATGTCACCTTGCCTTAGTCTCTCTGCAACATAAAAGGCTTCTTATAAGGGTTAACTAAGGGGCCAGGTATGTGGACAGGCAGAGAGACAGACGTACGGATGGAAAACCCCTATCTGGCCCCAAGCCCTTATCCTGCAATTTAATTCTCAGCCTCTTTCAACATTGTGTTTGCTACAATTGTTTTCTACTTGCTTATGTGGGAGCCACAGCCCTGATATCTTTTGTTACTGATGCTACTAACTGACCTTCCAAACCACGTGCACAACTGATGCACTGCTAGCCTTAAAATTTTAATTGTGTTATGAAGGAAATGTTTTCTTTGGGGATGTATATTAAAACAAACATGTATGTAGCAATTTGTGCTTTACAAAGCATTTTCCCATCCATTGTTTCAGTGATTCCTTGTATGAATCTCCACAAAAGTTGCCAGTATCCTCATTTTGAGGGTGAGAAGACCGATGCCCATGGAGACTAAGCAACTTTATTAACCATATGCAGCTTATAAGTGGCAGGCCCAGAATGGGAATCTAGGTCTTTCTTTCAGGTGCAGGATTTTCCTACAACATGCTACCTCTCTTTTAACCAACCTTCACTATTTGTTAAGTCAGGATACAGTCTGTTTAATTTCACCAGTCATAACTAGCTCATGCTCGGAACGTGAGGTAATATGATAAATTCTGCTCATGACTCAAAATGCATGGTTGTGAAATGCGGGTCATTTTTGCAGGGTCTTGCACAGACCTCCTCACTTTAAGCATTTGCAGAGCCTCTTCTGCTTAAGGATAAGTTGGAACTGATGACATGCATAGCTTCTGTGGGGCCTCCACTGTCTGATCTACAGAATGAGGAAGATAGACTAGTGGATCTCTAAGGAACTCTTCAACTATAATGCTCTTTGGTTAGTCATATTCAGGAAAGTCACAAATGGGAACTTAAATTCAGGAGTTGGGAGCTGAGGCTATTATTTTACTATAATACAAGGGAGTGATTGTGTGAAAGTGGCACTTGTTTTGGAATAATTTATATTAGAAGAACACTTAGAGTTAGTACAATCCTATTAAGAGCTGTTAATGGAATTATTATTCTGATAATAAGCTGTTATTAGATTCTTAGTATTAATGATATTCATTGCAACAGAAGATTAATGTGGTACTAAAATTTAAGCTCCAACTTGGAGTGCAAAGGCCATTTCAATATGATAAGAATTAAGTGATTAAGAAGAACATCCAAGAAATGATTTCTTTTTGTAATGGATGAATACATTCTCCTGTGTGGTTTATAAAACTCTGAGAAAAAATTCGCTCTAATCCAAAACTTTTAATAATCAATCTAAACTCACTCAGTGAACTAGAATCTGGAATTTTACACTCGATTATTTGGTTAAAGCAATTGAATAATAATTGGCTATTTCTACAATTTGTTTTAAGTTTTGCTATGTTGTCTATTCACCATTATTTTACCATTTGCAGCCTACGTACCAAGTTTGAAGTATGATTTTCTTCTGATTAAACATATAATATCCTGTTTTTATTAATGTCTCAAATATTCTCTGGCACATTATGAACGTCCCTTCACTGTCCTGGCCATTCTTGACAACCGTGCTCAGTCACACGTGGCTTTTGTTGATGTTTTATTTCATGGGATGTGGTGTTCATCAATAACATGGTAACAGTGGTTGGTGTGAGGGCAGAGAGAAATGGAGAAGGTTCGTGGTGTGTTACAGGCCATACGATGGCCTCGTCACCAGTTTGATTACTATGGATACAGTCGTGATTTCTGTACCACAGAAATTATTTATTAACGTCAATAAATACTCATTGTGCTTTTCAAAGTATAATAATGCTATATAACTATGGGACCTTTCATATTTCATAAATGGGTTTAATATATTTTATTTCATGGGATCTTCATAAGAATCCTACAACATAGGAAGAAGGTGTATGACTTGCCCTGTATTACACATGTAGAAACTAATGCTCAGAACTAACTCCACATTGCTGGAAAGTGACAGAATTTCTGTCTGCTTGCTTCAAACTCATGCTTTTTCCACTATCCTACTTTTCCCTTCCATTACCAGTGGAAAATTATGAATTTGGGGGATATCCATTCATTGATCCCTTTCTTATCAATATTAAAATCAAGTGACTCAAGAGTTTTCCAAATAAATTCACTTTGTATTTGGCTTTCTCTTTTAAAATGTTCACAAGGTTATTTAACTTTTTTATGTTGCACAGCATTTTAGCTTTATAAGAATGGCCTCAATCTCATTTAAAGACTCCTGAGCCAATTCAAAGACTAATTACTAACCATGGATGTTCTCTCGGAGCTGAGGGTCTTCCCAGTATGATGAATGTTCATCTCCCCTAGGTTGAATGGATTCTAAATGAAGTGGTTAATTTAAAAAATCAATTAGTGTAGAGAGCAAATATTTTGCTCACAACAACCTTCAGGTTAGAGTAGTCACCTTCAAACAGAAGTAGTTGTGTGGCAGTGAAAGTGAGCTTGCAGGAACCTAAGCCAGTAAGCAACACCTGGGGTGTACTGACTATTCTTTGCCCTGGGGCTGGGGTGAGTTTTCTCCCAGCCAATAACTTTTTACCCCCTGGAATGAGTGTCCTTGACTTGTTACTTCAGTTTGCCCATGATCTGATTCTGAGATGAAACATGTATTACACTGAGCAACTTTCTGTCCTGTTCTTCCTTTCTAAGTTAGAGGATCACAAAGTACAGATCAACAATGGGAATGCACTTATCTCTACACTGAAACTTGGCCACATCTCTGAACTTAAGCTCTATTCAGCCTGAGAACACTTTGGAAATGAGGAAAATGTCAAAGTCAATGACATAGAAGTAATTCATGGAGCTTATTTTCTTCTTCTGTCCTTAACTCATATTTTTGCAAGCTAATTGATAGCTATAGTTAAATTAACCAAATAGCTCTAGTGGAACTAGTGAGTCTTTCATTAACAGACTTGATTGATGGAGAGAGGGGGGATCTACCCTTGCCCTCTTTTGTTGGCGAGACCAGAAGAGCACACATTCTGGTATGCCCTATACCGGCCTGTATTGACGCTTGCTAATGATCTAGTTTGTTTATTGAGAATGTCTCTTTTTATACTCAAAATTACCCTGGCTCAGGTGGTACATTATATGATTACCTGATTTATTCCTTCTGTTTTACCTGATTGTACTTGAAACAGACAGGGATACTGTGATTTCCCAAATAATCTGTAATTATGGTTATGTCCCCTGGTTTTTGAGGGTCTCAAGCAGGTCTGCTGACCAAGAAGAGGTACGTATTTACAGTCAGCTTTTTAAAAGTGAACTTTGTATTAATTTCTTTGGATTATCTGATAGGGTAGCACAGACTGGGAGGCTCAAATATCAGAGCCTGTATCATATCACAATTCTAGAGATTACAAGTGTGAAACAATGTGTGGTGGCAGGAGTATCTGTTTCTGAATACTATAAGGGAACAGTCTGTTCCAAGTCTGTCTCCTTGGCTTGTAGGTAGCTGTCTTCTCCCTATGTATCCATACGACATTTTCCCAAGAAGCATTCTCCTTGTTTCCAAATTTCCTCTTTATGTAAGGTTACCAATCAACAGGGGCCACTCTGTTGACAGCATTTTAATTGGATTACCTCTGTAAAGACTAAGTTCACTGGGTATTAGAAATGAATTTGGGGGGAACCGATTCAAACTGTAACAATTGTTAATTATTTATAAGACACATACGATGTTCTCGGAAAATGTTTTACAAGGCCCCCCATTAAAATTTGGGACATAAGTAGGGGCTATAACACCCCCATTTTGTAGGTGAGAGAACCGAAGTTCATTAAGGATGACTCACCCCAAAGCATACAGCTACCAAGATGGGTCCCTAGATGTAAATTCAGAGTCTTTTGGACCATTTTTAGTCACTTTGCTTTACTGGTCCTGCCACACACAGAGGTCATTCTGGGCCTGGGTCTGGAGTTTAGACCCTCCAAATTTTCTTTTATGCGGGATTTTATTTTACAAAGGAGAAAAGCTTTCACCTCCTCCATGAAGAGGAATCAGGGCAGAAGTTACACATTGAATTAAATGTACACAAATCTTTAAAAAGAGATTGGAGGGAAACTGGGACCCCAGAAGATGAGGGGATAGTAAGAAGAAAGAATCCCCTGCAAGTAGAAATGACACAGAAAGGGGGATGCAGGTACCTACACAAGCTGCTTGTTTGAAAGTGTCTCTTGGGCCTTCTCTTTGTCATTGCCACCTTCACGTGTGCCTCGTGTGACTATTTCATCCCAGAGTGCTTTTGGTACCGAAAGTCTTACCTTTTGGTACATGGACCGCAAATGAGGGTGAAGGGAATAGGAGCAGGCTGTTACTATCTCTTCAGTGATGCAGCCAGTTGGCCCGTGATCAGACCTGTAACCGTAGTTCCCGTGTGGAATATAACGTACACGTCAATTGAAAACCATTTTCCCTCCCTCGTCGTTTAGGGTAGTTTTGTTTGTGTTGTCAGAGAACTCGAAGAATGCAATGTCTTGTACGTGTATTTTCTTGCTAATACCCTCTTTTTCATTTGAAACAGGTCCCTTCTCTAGCATTGAGAGACAAAGTTCAATAGAACAATACAAAGTCTTTATTCAGGCTGCCCAAATTTAGCAACACAGTAAAGAAAGAAACATGCACACCATGGAAATCATTAAGGTTTCCTAGTGAGGGAACACCTAAGGACGATCGCAAGATTCTGACAGAGACAGATGAGCTGACATCTGTTCCCAGGTTTCCACAGTGCTTTTCTGACTTAGGTGGTACCCGGTTTCGTCTGCTTTTCCATTTTCCAAGCACATTTCATAAATTGGAAGAACATGAATAAATTCAAAAATTAGGTCCTGCTAGGGTGACCTTTTCAGCATTCCACCTTTTGCTTATTCAGGTTAGGTTTTGCTTCTCCTTGATGGCGAGGCAGAACATGCAGACATCTTGCAGTGAAAGCTAGTCTTTCAAGAAACCTTGTGCCAATCTTGGGGCGGGGAGAGGCACAGCAATTAAATCTTTTCTTGGAAGATGAAAAATACCAGAAAGGTGCAAAAAAAAAAAAAAAAAAAAAAGAAAGAAAGAAAAGAAAAGAAAAAAGATGGATAAAGTTAGCAATCCTGCAAGCATATAGCTTTTCTTTGAAGGAATTGGAGAGGAAAATGATTTTAACAGGTGTTTATAAACAGTGAGATGAAGAACTAACATTTGAATACTTCTTTTTATTTTTCAAAGCATGTTCCCATCTCTTGTATCATTTAATGATTTTTATAGCCTTTTGAGATGGGTAGAGGAGATGCTGTCATTATCTGAGTGCCTTAGGGATAAGGCAGGTTGGAACCTCAGCACCATTAGGTAACAAGGAAGTAGAGGAAAGCAGTATGCGTTGGAGTGTAGGCTGAGGGACATTACTAACTCAGTTACAGAGTTGCCAAAGGTCATGGGTACCTTGGGATATTGTCAGTGTCTGAGCTTAGTACTGACTCATGTTTGCTGTGGGAGCCCACTCTGCTTGACAGGCCATTGTGACAGGGATTTCAGGTGTTAGGCAGAATATGGAATCAATGTGGCCCTGAGTTATCAGCAAGGAGCTAGAAGTATGAGGAAAAGGGTTACTTTGGAAGGGGTATGGTCAGGAACATAGAAGAATGGGCAGATTTGCTGAATCAGCATCACAGCGGGTTACTTGGCAGAAAAAATGAGACAGAAACCTTCTCATAAGACCGAGGTACACATATGCTTAAAGTTCATCCCTGGTGCACTGACCCTAATGAATGTGGGGAGGGTACTTTCCAGGCTCCACCAGTGGACAGAAATGAGGTGATCCACACACATGGGCTTGACCTATATTAAACAAGGAATTAATGTAAACTTAAACCTGTATGTAGGGTTCAACGGCAACTCCACTTGAAAGGGGCTGTGGAAAGCAAATCCAGGGAAAATGAGGCAGGAGGTGACAGCCATTATTCCCCCCATTTTATAGAAAAGGCGTATTAGAATTACAATCAAAGTAAGAGCATAAGCTGGACCAAGAACAAATTTGTGGTGACTTCTTCCAGGCGTTGGACCACTTCTTGCAAGGAAAAATATTCAACTCTCAGCAAACTGTGGAAAAGACTTTTTGCCAATTCATTGCTATTTACTCTCCAGGCTTCTTGGCTGCTGCCATACACGAGCTACTGTTAAGACGGCAAAACTGCGTCAATAGTTTAGGTGCATACTTTGATTAATTGTATGGCTTTCTTGTTTGAGATATAACAAACTAAACTTTTAAATTAAAATCAGACATTTCATATTTGATGACCTATTATAGTGATTCCCCTTGCCTGTACCCCCTTAGCTCTTGCTTTCTTCTGTCTTATGTAGAAGCTTGTCAAAAATAGGGAAGAAGTCTCAATTCTTTTTCTGTTTTTGTAGCACACATCACAGTGGTCTGAACATGATAGAAGCTAAATCAATTTGAATTTTAGAATTAAGGTGAACTAGATAAAATAGTAGGCACTAGAGTCCTTTAATTCCACAAATGGTTCTATTCTAATCTTACAGGGTACCAATATTCAAAATTAAATGCCCCAAAGAAGGAATATAAATGAATATGGGATACAGGGAAAAGATGACTTAATTAGAACTCAGAACACCAGGGTTCTTGTTTTAACTCTGTTGACATTTTTCCACCTGACTCTGGGTGTACGTTTTCTTCTCCATGAGCCTCTCTTTTCTTCAAAACAAGTCCATTTAGTTGATGACCCATTTGGATCCATTGTACTCAACAATTTGAGTCCAAAATAGAAAGGAATGTAAAAATGGCAATAGGGTGTTGAGATCTGACTTTCGTTAGGCGCGATCGGGAGCAAGCAGAAAGACACATTGTACAATGGGCAACTGTGTGTATTTCCCTGTAGTTACTGCTCTGTGTATGTGAGGGAGAGTCCTGGTGGGGGCAGGGAGGGAGGACAGAGAAAGCAAGATTTATACTTATGGGACTGTGGTCTATAAACTGCTTGGTATCATGCATTAGTCACTTAGCATTAAATTTCAAACATTTTTAGGTCATTAAATATTATTAGATAAATGATTTTTAGGAGATGAATTCCATTTTAGTGGTATGCATCATAATTTATTTCACCCATCCCCTATTGTTATAATGTGATACACATCCGTTAACATAGGTCTTTAGAAGCCTTGGCCTATTTTCTTAAAATAAATCTGTAGCACATGAACATTTTAAACACTTTTGATATCTATTGCCAGGCTGTCGTATAAAGAAGTGGTGCAAATTATGCTGCTACTAGTAGCTTGTGAGAAGGCCCAACTCAATATACTTACCACCTACGCAGAGGTTATCCTTATATTTTTTACAACTTTGAAAGCTTCATAGGTGAACATATTTTATTCTTTTCATTTAATTATTTTCCTGGACTACTGCTGAAATAGAGGGTTTTCTGCTATGTTTGCTATGACTGTGGCCTAACTGCACTTTCACTTTCTTGAGTTCCCTATTCGATCAATTTGCCTATTTAGAGAGAATTATTATTTTTTCTTCTTGATTTATATAGTGAAACCTGTTAACTCTTTGTCATATTTTTCAAATACAGAGTGTCCATAAAGTTCATGTGCAATTCACTATGTTAAACTTTCAAATTGCACACGAACTTTGTGTCCACCCTCTACCCTCTATTTCCCCATTTTATCATTTGCCTGCTATTTTTTTAATTCTTTCTTTTTGCCGTGTAGGAGCTTTACATTTTTAGGTAGTCAAGTCTAGTACTCTTATTCTTTGAGGTTTCTACTTTGGTTTCTGCTTGGAAATGTCTTTCTCACTCCAAGAGGCTATAAAAATGTAGCTATTGTCTTCCGTTTCAGGGTATGTGTGGGGAAGAGATTAGGTACCCTGTTTACTTTGAGATTGTAAAGGTCTTTCTGAAAAAGCATTCTTTTTTAATCAAGTAATCATTTCCTTTTTTGTCCTTGTTTTACAGACTCATTGAAAGATGGAACGTTTTGAAAGCATTTTAATAAAAATGCATAAGCCTATTTGATTCTAGTTTAGCATAATTCCTCAGGCATTTTATTTTTCTTCAATACTTTTATCTTCTTTTCCATTAAAAAGTTTAAATATAGAACATATGCTGAATTACTTTAAATTTAATTTTTCTTATAGAAGATTTTAGATACAGATCACCTCTCTTTTCTCTTATGTTCCAAACCCCAATTTTAAATGGCTCCCACGCCTTTCCACTTGGATACTCTGTAGGCATCTTAGAGTCAAAATGTTCAAAATGGAATTAATTTTCCTCAGTGAAGGAAGCTATTGTCTTCCAATTTCTATGTTTGCCGAATGGGTTTAAGAGCTTCATCATTGACATAGCAGTACGGTACCCCAGTTTTACCATCAGCTACCTCTGAAGCCTCCCTTTTTCTCTGGGTCATATCAAATGACTTACTGAGTCCTGTCAAGTTCCTCTCCCTATGAGGCTTCAAATGTTCTGTTGCCTATCTATTCCCGCTTCTGCCATAACTTTAGACTTTTTCTTTTCTCTTGAAGAATTTGCCAGTCCCACCTACTGGTCTCCCCTTCCTCCACTCTCTCACCTGTCACCTTTGTAATCAGTCTTCCAGCATTTTCTCAAATTGAGAAAGACCCCACTGGCTACAGTTTGTCTGTGGCAGTGGTCGTCGAGCATTGGAATGGTAGAGGACGATTGCTTTGGTTCTCTTGGGGAAGCCTCCTCAAGTGATGCTTTTGATGACTAGCTCATGAACCTATAAGGAAAATATTTGAGAGATGAGAGTAAAAATGCCAGGTGAGAAGACACGTGGGGAAGGTAGACACAGTTATGTGCTGGCTCCCTCACTCTCTAATCATGCATCCTGCTTTGTACTCTTCAACTCTCTTCATGACTCTAGGTATGCAAAGTGAAAGCAAAACTAGATTCTACTTCTTATTGTCAGAGTGACAATACTTGTAAAAATATAACATGCTGAGGAATATATGGAGAAACAGGCATGCTCTGACAGTATCAAAGGTGTTGTCATTGGTATACCTTTTCAGTGATTGTGACTTGGTAATATATATCAATCAAAATGAAAATCAATAAGCAATCCTTCTAGGGATTTCTTCTACGGAAATATTTGCATACTTGTACAGAGAACTTTGTTACAATGTTGATTGCAGCATGTTTTTGTGGGGTATCAACACACTGGAATATTATGTAGTTGATAAAATACACACATACATATATACATAAATGTGAAATTATATCTAAGGTATGTTTCTAAATAAAACAAAGGTATTTCAAGAATACACACACACACAAATATGCATATGCTTTTGTTTGTACAAAAGGAACACATATATATGTACATGTATCAATCAAAATAATACATACTAAACTATTTTCCCTACTTTCTTTTACCCTATTATCCCTTCTCCCATTCAGATGATAGCTAAGGCATTTTTTAAAATTTCAGGTTAATGTGAGGGTACAAACAAGCAAATCATCATACTTGAATTTGTTAGGTAGAGTCCTTCTTGTAGCTATGTCCTGCACCCAAAAGGTTCACGATACACCCCCAAATTGTGCAAGAGCTGAGGCATTTTATGTTTCATATCTTAATAAAAAGATATTTCAGAAGACAAAAATAATCATTTTCCAGGCCATTGAGTTTCAAAAGCCTCTGGAGATACAGAAAGGGAAAATACAGGTATATGGATAGCTCAGAAGTACTGTGTAACTTCAGGTTATCTAAGAGTGGGACTTTTAATCACTCAAGATACTATTCTTTGGAATAGACAGGTGGTAAGGAGAGTGGGAGGGAAAAGCTCAGAGAAAAAAAGAACTTGGGAGCTTCTGTGATGGGCTATGATTAATAAGACTCGAATAGCAATACGGATGTGAATATCATTTCCCAGATAGACTTTATAGAAAATACAAAAACCTAGAATAGAAATAATAAAAAAGAGGTATGCTTAAAATTTAAATTCATATAGGTTACAGGCTAGGAATGTAAATGAATGATGTGGATCCTTTAGAGGCAATCAAACTGGAGAATTCATGCTGTGATGACCAGTTCCTGCCAATATTTGCTGTATGATAATATAGACCCAATGTTATCAAATCTTGTAATTTGGAGGGGAAGCTAGATATCTCAACTTTATTTGAAATATCCCAATGTTTATATGGTGCTAACTTGTTTACATTTAAAGCAATCAAGCAACAAAGGAGAACTCTGCATGGCCACACAAAATACATTCTGAGGTGACCTCTTTGTCACACTGGCCTAGGCTGTTGCACCTGAGCTGGCCTCAAAGAATTCCTTCCATTCGTGGTGGGAGTTTTTTGTTGTTGTTGTTATTCCTCAGAGCAGCACAGAAGTGGCAAACAACCCGAGTCTCTATATTTCCTGAGGGCTTAGCAAGGTTTAAGAGCATGCACCTTCTGATCCTTGCATCTGGAAAAGTGTGTGTGTGTGTGTGTGTGTGTGTGTGTGAGAGAGAGAGAGAGAGACAGAGACAGAGAGAGACAGAGAGAGAGAAAGAGAATGACAATGAACGAACCTGGGATCTGAAGTAGGGAACTTCATATTGCCATACCAGTGACCTGCAGAGAGAAATGACTGAAGATGTTTTGATGACTACCAGAGGGCGTGGGTAATAACACAGAGCAAATCTCCCTATCCTTCTGTCTCTTGAAGGCTTTACACCAAGTAAATTTAAATTCCTGGAAATTTGATGCTATCTAGGAACTCTCTGTGTGTTTGTATGTATGTGTGGGCGTGTCTGTGTGTATGTTAGAAAGATCCTTAATTTATGTAAGACCAGATTGCCTCTACCTGAGGGAGTGGAGGCTCGCTTAATTTTAAGTACAGCTATGTGAAGCTGCAACTCCATATTTTGAACACCTACCCCTGTATATTGAGTTGGATCCACTAACTATGCACATGCCTAACATAGCTGTGAAATTATATACGAGAAACTGTCAACAGCAATTTGGAAAGTGGAAAAATGGGAATTGAGCTCTTTTTATTAAATAGATATTTGAATTGTGTGTTTGTGTGTGCACGTGTGTTTACCACATGAACTTAAGTAATATTTGAACAAATGAACCTACTTCTCTAGCCTAATCTTTTCTTGTTCCATGGATCCGTCCTATGATTTAGCTTATCAGATTACTCTCCCTTCTGACTCCCATCTCATTTCCCTCTCCGTGTGCTATTGCCATCGCTACCCCCCATATCTCAAATGTTGTCCTACCCTTAGCTTACTCGGACTTACCTTTCAGAGACTGGCTCAACAACAGCCTTGTTTTGGGAATTTCTCCTAACTTCTCTCAATATTAAAATTAACTATTTTCTCTCTAAAATTTATAACATTTGGTTCACACTATAAGTAACATATGTACCAAATTATCATATGGTTACTAAAATATATGCCTGTCTCTTTCACTAGTCTGGAAATCTTCTGAAGGAGGGGTCATATGTGATTTGCCATATGCCAAGCATACATTATTCAAATCATGAAAGAAAGCTTCAGTTCTTTGAACTTTTTCTGAACATCAAGATATTGCTCTACTTTAATTCAATCACACAGATGAAAAATATCTTGGTTCAAAGCTTTAATGTGATGTCCTAGGCAATGGCTCCTAGACTGCAACACATTCTAATCCTCTAGTTTAAGAAATTCTGATGCCCAAGCTGGATCCCAGGATAGTCAAGTCCCAGTCACAAGGAGTGGCAACTAGGCATCAACAATTTTTATGAGCGCATTGGTAATTCCAATTGTGCAGCCAAGTTTGAAAATCAGTGTACCCCAGATTTTAAAATGTGATCTGATACTAGTAAAGCATTCCAGAGAACATGCTTTGTTTCCCACAGTGTACCCACTTTCTTGCTGTATTTATTTGTGTTAAGGCTCTTTGGAGTTTTGGATAAGCCAACAACCCTTAGCCCAGTTGCCATCTAAAAGCTAGAGATAATACTTGTTTTGTTTGTTTTACTGTGTTCTCGGACTTTGGTGAGGTGATACAGGGGAAAGAGCTCCACAAACCCTAAGGTGCTGTAAACATATTTGTTCTTACTCTGATTAGTCCCATATTTCTTTATGTACACATTTTATTTCTTTCTTTTAAGTGAATTGGCTTCCAAAGAGGGTGAAATTTATTTCCAGGATGACTTCCAATTATTTTGCTTTTTCAATTAAGACTGTTAGGCTGCTCTTCTTGAATATCTAGAGCTTTGTCTTATATTTTCTGTCATCTCGAATAATGATGAGAGCTTTATATTGATTTCAAATATAGACTATAGAAATTCTTTGGACAAATTGTGAGAAATACCTGTTCTAGGTATTAGAATTGTTCATATGACTGTAAAATAACTTGCCTTTTTTGTGTGTGCACAAGACAGTTTTGCCTTTGAAAAATTGCTGTGACGTCTGATGAGATGAGATATCATCTTTGTTAAGTTCCCCATCAATTGGTATGGCAGATAGTTCATAGAATAATTTTGGCTCAGTGCTGATCACTGAGTCATTGTCAGTTTGATTAGGTATCTTTTCTTGACATAAATGCACTTCAGTGACATTTAAAATGGAATGAACGCTATTCTGGTCAAGGGAACTAAGCAATAAATTTCTCATGCCTTTGCAATTCAGAGCCTTCTTACGGTAGAATACCTTAAAATTCAGACATACGGGCAGCACAATTTTATATTCTCCAACAATGCATTTTTCATGCTCATGTTTTTATTTAATTAATTTTTTTGGCTTTCAAAAGAAATGTGAGTATAGTAGAGGGCTCTTTAGTCCTGCAAGTTACATCTATAGTAAATATTTCTACTCACTGTCTTAAGCCAATTTTTTAAAACTTAAAACTGGTTAAGTTTAATTTGCCATCAGAGTGCAATGTCCTTCATGGCATCAGCCCGATTGCTCCAGAGGCACATTATAAACACAGATGAGCTTGGAACAGCGTTCCCAGAGGTAGGAGACAAGGGTTAGAACACAAATTCTCCTGTGTTTGCTTAATAGGCTGGGTTGAGTTAAAGCTCTTTGTGGCTCAGATTTTTCATCTATAAAAGGGAATTACTACCAGATACCCAAATCACACTGAATAGTTTTGTAGGGAAAACCAAGGATCTTGAGAAAAATGACATTCTAATATAGGAATACCTGATTGAGCAGAACTTATCATGCTGCACAGTGCTCCCAGATACCTTTTCATTTTGATTCTTGCTGTGATTTAGTGAACGAAAGATGGTAATACTATGAGCAAACAGAGGAGGGGAAAGGTCATCTGGCTAGCCATTGGAACATCCTGGATTTTGGCCTAGGCCTAACCAAGGCCTTTGTCCTTTTTGCTGTACTTTGTGTGTGTGTGTGTGTGTGCATGTGCTTATCTGCGCATGCGTGAGTGTACATGCATATAAGCATAGGCAAGCATGTCTATGTGTATCTGTCCATGTATATATGCATACATGTTTGTGTTACTGTACATGTGCACATGTGTTCACCTGGGCGGGAGTGTTTTTGAATGTGTGAGCATGTGTTCATGGATGCAAATATGCATGTATACACACGCATGTTTCTGTGAATGTGCCTGGGTATGTTTGCTCGTGTGTATTTGTATACTTTTGAGAGTGTGTGTCTGTAGTGGAAGTAAGAAAAAGGAGGCAATAAAGGATGTCATTCCAAGTCAGTGAAACTTTTTGGTAAATTTTTCTACATATTTTATTATTTGAACATTATAAAAGGTATCCATGGGCAAAAAGGTTATGAAAATGTCTCCGACTCAGCGGGTGTCTTCTTTGGCACTACATTCTCTATTGTTTATTTATTTATTTGAAAATGGGTCTTGATCTGTTGTCCAGGGTTGAATATAGTGGTGTTATCAGAGCTTACTCCAACTTCTAATTCCTGGGCTCAAGCTATCCTCCTGCCTCGGCCTCCCAAAGTCCTGGAGTTACAACTGTGAGCTGCCATACCTGACTTCTGTTCTTTTTACTCTCTTCATAAGTTATAAAATCAAAATGCTAGATCTAGAAAAATATCTTTTTGACAAGTACCTTGGAATTGCCTCAGAAACTTGTTAAAACTAAGAGAAACCCTGGGCTTCCCTCTAGACCTACCAAATAAGAATCTGTGGGGGTAGGACCTACAGGTTTATATCTTAGGAAATCTCCAAAAGAAAAAAAAAATGCATACTCCTGCATTGGACCTTTTATGGAGAAAATTGCTCATTGAAAATAACATAGTGACTGTGTCTCTAATATCACTTTTTTGAAACTAACTGTACCTCCATATTAATCTGAAATAAATTTAAAAAGATTATAAATATTAAAAAAAATATTCAATAAGATCACAACGAGCTTAATCACTCTTCCCTGGCCCTAGTTGGAGGATACAGGAAGAGTGGGGAGAAGTCATTAAAAAATTAAAAAAAAAATTCTCAATAAGAAAACAAATGGCCTGATCAAAAAATGAAAGCAAAGAGAACTAAAAACCATAGAAGAAAGTTCTAGAAGTTATTTTAGAGCTGCCCCTTATAAGTCACTAGGCTCATGAAAATTCACTGGTGAATTTTACTAAATATTTAAATGATAGCTCCATATTCATTTTAAAAATTCCAGAATATAGAGATAAAAAACATTTCCTAATTTTTTATGAGGTCGTTATATTTCAATATCAAAATTCAACAAAGGTAGCATAAAAAGAAAACTATGGACCAATCAAATTTAGGAATTTAAATGCAAATACACTAAACCAAATGTCATCAACTACAGTTCATCAGTATTTTTAAGGAAAAATCAAAAGTAGCTGTGTGGCAAATAAGAATGTTTTCATATTAGCAAATTTATTAACATAAATTATCACACTAATATATTAAATGAGAAAATCCATTTGAACATTTTTGTAAATACAGAAAAATCGCTTTGTAAACATCAGTGTTTACTCATTAAAAAACTAATATTAAAGTAGATGGACACTTAAATAACAAGAACACACACACATATGCACACACACCCATCCTGCCATTGAATACCACATCTTTCTTCCAAGTGCATCATGTTTAATGGTAAAATGTTATAAATATTTTCATTAATATCAAAAACATGATTAGGATACTCACAATCTCTCTAATATTGAACTTTTAAAAAAAATACTGGATAGTACTTTTAGGAAAGAGATATAAGGACTGGAAAACAAAAGTCAAAATAGTCATTTTCTTAAGGAGTTAGAGTGGTTCATTTGTGAGAGTCAACTGAGAAATTGTTAGACAATAAAAGATTTCAGCAGAAAAACAAGTTAAAAATTTTTGTAATAAGCAAAACAATAGCTTTCATTTATATACTCAACAATAAATTAGAAAACAAATGAAAACTATATTTTTATATAAAATATAACTTATATAGGAATAAAATTTACCAAAACTATGTAGAAATGTATAAGAAGAAAATATTAAACACTAAAATTCTACTGAAGGTTGTAAAATAAATATGAATAAGTACAAAGACCATCACTATGGATATGAAAGCTAAATATTTTCAAGATGCCAAATCTCTATAAGTTGTTGTACAAATAGAATGTAATCTCAAATAACGTGATATTTTTCTTAGAAGAAATAACCTGATCTAAATATCATATGGGATGTTATTCAATAATTAGCAGACTAAGTACTCTTATAATAAATTATGTGACACAGATACCACACAAACTGAATTGAAGGGAGAAGTAGATGATTCAGCAAAAACAAATTGGAGACTTCCATACCTCACTTTCAGTAATGGATAAAACAACTAAACAAAATGCCAATAAAGAAATTGAAAGTATGAGTAGCACTGTAAACCCCTAGGCCTAACGGATATCCACAGAACACTCCATATAACAACTAAAGAGTTGTACATTCTTCTCAAGTACATATAAAATGTCCTACAGGGTAGTGCATACATGAAGCCATTACAAAATAGCCTTCCACGAAGTTAAAAATATAAAAATAATTAGAAGTATGTTCTTCAATAATAGTGTATTAAAATTAGAAATCAGGCTCGGTGCCCGTAGCACAGTGGTTATGGTGTCAGCCCCCTAAACCCAAGGGTGGTGGGTTCGAACCTGGCCTGGGCCAGCTAAAGGACTGCAACAACAACAACAAAAATAAATAAAAATAAAATTATAAATCAACACAGACGGAAATTGGGAACATTCAAAAACATGTAAATGAAACATATATATACATATATACATATACATACATATACATATATATATATATATCACTCAATAGCTAATTTTTTAAA
>CAUYRH010005820.1:0-13159 GCA_963574655.1 Perodicticus potto
CACTGGATTTTTAATTTTTGATATTTTTGCACAATAATTACTGTAATATTCTTTTTAAATTTTTGTACTGAACTTCCTAATTTAAGACTTCAAATTCCCAAGATAATCTTTAAGAAAAAATGATTATAGATAATTTAAATTAACCTAAACAATGTGCATTCATTATGAAACTAAAAAGGATCATATTTACTTTACTAGGTAATAATGTACTACATTTTACGATTAATATTTCAACCCACTGCTGCATCACTACAACTTGATACTAGAAAAAAGACGCACAAATATCAAAAAGGTACAGGTTGCAGACTCCCTTTAATCAATAATAATTTTATTATAAGATATATAAATACAGCTCAATAATAAAAACTATTTTTGGTGAAAAGTGAATTTTCATTTTATTTCATGAACTTCTATCAGAGCATAGATATTTACAACAGTACAGGATCACAGAAAGAAAACTTTTTGCTGATAATTACATTATATCAATGACTCTGTTTTCCATAAAACTGATAACTGTAAATGGAAACTTTTCATAAGAAGAACCTAACCACTCAATTCAAAAATATTAAGACTCTATCAGGTTATCTAAGAGAAAACTCCCTTCAAGACATTAGCATCCTAACATTAGGTAAGAAAACTGATTACAAAATATAATCTAGTCAAGTTATTTTTCATTTCTCATGAAATTTGCAAAGCTTTTAGGTAATACAGTTTATGACAAAATGCAAGAAAAAACTGCTACTGCTATTACAAATATAAAGGTCAATGCAAATATGAAAATATTTAAGAGAATAATCCATAAAACAGATACTACTTGCAAAAACAATGTACAACGGTATATTTGTAAAACAATGTATACATACATAAAAGTCAGCATAATCCAATCTGTGTTCATTAATCTAATCTTCTTCCATAGTAGAAACTCCTTTTTTACATTATAAACTCAGAATTCTTTCTATTCTCCCAGTTTTTACAAGTAAGCACAGATACATACATATACACACTGTCTTTGTAGTTTACAAGGAAATGTAACATTTTTAAAACTTTTTATCACTAATATCTATCTCATTTTAAAAGCATTATTATCTTACCTTGACAAAAATAATGAATATTATAAGAGTAACTTCATACTTTATTTAATAGTACAGATTTAACAATTTATTACCCTTCGAACATGGATAAGCATATTGCAGAGTATTTTAGCATACCAATATGACTAGAGAAAACACATGAAGAGATTTTTTTTTTTTTTAATTATTATTCACAAGTACCCAGAAAGAAAATTGGGAACCATATGCTGATTCTAAGCTTATTTTTATTTTCACAAGTATTCTGAATTTATCAAGGCACACAAATAAAATGAAACTTAATCTATGAAAATACACTTAAAATTTTTTTTAAACTACAAAATACTTGGCTTAAATTGCTAAATTATTTAATTATTAAATGGTTAAACCATTCCACATATGTAAAAAAGGTTTAATGACACTCAAATCACGTTCTTCACTATCAAATTATATCATGTGCTCCAACAAATAATGTAACACAATTTTTTAATAAAATTTTTATTTATAAAGTAACATATGTTACATGTACAAAAAGATAGGAAGAGATTTTCTATAGTAAGACTTCATTAACATTTGTAACTCAAATTTTCTACATCTGAACTCTTCACTGAAATACATGGTCAATTCACTGAACTTTAAAGTTTTCAATCCAAAAATATCTAATATTTTCGATACTGTTTTAAAGGAAACTAAGAAAAATGGCCTTACTCATTACTATAAACTGGCATAATGATATTTTTTTGAAAAGAAGCTCTGCAAACTGTGATCTGTGATCTGAAAACTGACATACCCAAAACATATGAAATGAACAAAAAAAATGCGAACAAATGAAGAAAATAAAATTACCAGCAATAATAACATAGTGAGAAGCTAGAAGTATAGAAGTTATACATCAGCTTTTAAAAATAAAAGCTCAAATTAAAGCTTGTCTTCTGAACTGCCCAATGAACAGAACACCAACCCAATCACTGCAAAAAATTTTTTCTAAACTAGCAAGACTACAAAGAAAGAATCACATCTAACTTCTAATTTTGCAATTATAATATGTGATTTTTTTTAACCATAAGACTACCATTTATTCTAAATTTCCTGGACAGTCTTGCCATTGCATTTTTCCTGTACGTACCTCTTCCTTATCAATTATGGAGTATCTTCAGCATTCGAAGAAAAAAAGCTCCAAAACTTTAATTGCATTTGAAATAATAATTAAATCAATACATACAGGGCTACTTTTAAAATACTCATTTCTAGAAGGCTAGAAAACCTTACTTTTTTAAAGCTGATGCATCTACACGTGGAAAGCAACTTTTAGTAAGCTCTTTTGCTATGCCATAATGATCTGCTCCAGAAACTCAAGGGTACCTAAAACAACGGGCTACCTGTTCTAGCCATGCTTAGGAATGTGTCCAAATCATTTTTATTGATTTAACCTTTATAGGAATGCTACATATCCTCAGAGCAAAACATTTTGAATGTATTTATAATATGATACACTTCTGAGAAGCCATGAAAAGAACGCTAAAAACAAATCTAGATACTCCTCTACCTTTAGTTGTAATAGGTTTATTTTTATTTATTTTAATCTCTATCAGTGGATCTAAATATTAAATAATTATATTTGGGAAAAGCCACTTTGGCACCACTGTAAGTAGAAATAAAATTTTTATTTCATAGGTTAAAAAAAAGTCCATCTGAATAAATTCTAACTTTAAGACATAAAACTCCTAACTTGACAATGATGTCACACCTACAAATTTTAACAGATTCTAAATGCTCCTTTCATACTCTAATTACACATTAATCATGAAACCTACAAACAACTCAAACTTAAACTTATAGAATTTAGTCCTTATTGAATAAACTAAGTTGTACTCTAGTTTACATTCTGAGAGTTTACACAGAAAGTTCTGTGTAGCCTATCTCTCCAGCTTTCTGCAAGTGGTACTTTATAAATGGCTTCAGCAGCTAATGCCTGCATTAGGTATGTTTGCCAAATAATTACTCACAATATTATGCTTCCTCACATTATGGTTTATCATTTGTTAACTTAAACCTTACATTTAAAGAAGTTATACTTTCCTGCAGACTGTTCTCTTAAAAAGGTAAACAACTTTTGAGCATTTCCAGATGTAGCATTCAAAAAAAAAAAAAAAGCAAGAAAGAAAGATAATAGACAAATTCACAAAAAAATTATAAAATTATTAATACAAATGCAGTAAAACTGAAGTTACTACCATTATTTAAATGGTCACCCAGATGTGTGACTTAAGGGCTGAGGATACTATATTTCAAATTAAGAAATTTATCATAGCTACAAAAGCACTAATTTCAGGTAGCTGCCAAAAAGCAAAACAACCATGAGTATTTCAATTTCAGACAAAACTCTATTAAAATGGAATTTGTGAAGCTCTGACAATTACTAAGCATGCTAAAATAGTAAGAATAATGCTATTTTTTCAAATAGTTAACTTATTTATAGACTCAGCTATATTATTTCATTTCTTCGTCAATTCTTTATTAAAACACTCAACCATTCATGAGGTTATGCTAAACTGAAATAAAAATAATTTATAATGCAGCCTAATTCTGTGCAGCAGGGCTGAGACTATGGTGAATCCAGGAAGGCATCTAGGGCACAAAATGTAAGGTCTTACACAACACTCAAAGTGAGAGCCTCTTTAACTTTTGTGCTTTAGGCACTCTGTTTGCCTTACTATAGTCCCAGTCCCCCAGTGTAGGCACATTAGTATAAACCATTCCATGAGACATATACTAAGTAGAGTAACAAAAACGGAAATATAGTAGCCCAAGAATAATAAAAATTAAAAATAATATTTATTTTGAGGGAGACATACAGGTCATAAAAATCCTGCAAAGTAAGATATCTGTGACTTTATAACTTGACTAAAGATAGCGTTTTTAAAATAAAGGATTGACAGTATGTACCATTAAAGATTTCAATGGGCTACACATAACTTCTTATAGTCTACTAGATCTAAATTTGGCTGATGAACAGAATTGCCTGAGTAGTAGATCTTGGTGAGAAATATGTCAGGGAGGGAAAACCTTGGGAAATACAAAGCTCTTCAGGTAAATTAGCTAAGTTTGGGAGCCAATAGATAGCCAACTTTAAATATGCTTGGAAATAAGCTAACAAGACATAGTATATAGAAAATATATTAATCATATATTAATGTGTTCACATGAAACACATTACAGTTCATTTCGTTCCTTCTCTTTCTTCTAATGGAGATGTTAGTCAGCGGTTACCTAACAATGTTTTTATTTTTCTATTAGGTTCAAATAACTATTGTTAAGTACACAATAAATCTAGTCCTAAAATTTTTTAAGCTTATTAACTTACTATTTTGAATTATTTAAAATGAATAGTAAACTTTGAATTATTGTAATTAGGTTCATATTAACATATTTTGAAAAATCAATGTGTCTAAAACATAGCCCGTGATTTTTATAGCACCTAACTTAATTAAAACTGGGCTACATTTCTACACTAGCTTTCTTTGTTGAGCACTTAGTGTGCGCCAAGGACTACGCTAAATCCTTTATAAACATGTTTTTAACTCTCACAACTCCTTTATATGAGTATCATAATTATTTACAGATAAGTAAACTGAGAATGAAGTGTGGAAACCAGCCTAAAGTTACACAGCTGAAGAAATGGCGTTCAAACCCGAGCCTTTTAAATCTTAATTTCCATTTGATAGTGTTACACATGACCTTAATGAAATTACTTCCTAGTTTTTAATTTCATCTATAAAGTTATTAGTTCTCAAAAACAATTGCTCTATAGTCATTAAACTGGTCAAACATAAGGGACGCAATCTTTAAGTCTCCAAATTACCCTAATACATTATCTAATACTAATCAGGAAGAACCAAAAAGAGTAAGCAAAAATGAAGGTATATAAAAGGGATAAAATTTAGGTCAGGTTTGATCAGAAATGAAAGTTTTCATGAATTTCATGATAAAGGACTGATACTCCTTTATTAGTCATTATAATCAGTAATCTTACACAATGTCTACCCACACAGTATATACTTCGTGTGATATGAAATATCATTTAAAAGTTTAAAATTACGCTTTTAAAGTGAAAACTGAGAATTTATAATCATCTTTGTTTATAAAATTAAAATAATAATGGCTAATGAAAATCATGGGCTTTGATGTCAGATTTAGAGTCAAATCCTTGTTCCTACATTTATCTGTAACATTTCCTGTGCCATGTTCTCATTGTCCCACCTAAAGAAGCCTACACTCCCACGTGTGACCTAGGCCAGCGGTTCCCAACCTTTTGGGGGCACCACGGACTGCTTTCATGGAAGACAATTTTTCCACAGATGAGGAGTCGGGGGGTTGATACAATTCTTCAAGTAATTGATTTATTATGCTCTCTGTGTAGTCAAACCTCCCTGCTAATGATAATCTGTATTTGCAGCTGCACCCTAGCACTCTCATCATCCCCCCTAAGCTTTACCTCAGATCAACAGGCATTCAATTCTCATAAGGAGCACCATGCAACCTTGATTGCTTGTATGCATAGTTTACAACAAGGTTCATGCTCCTATAAGAATCTAATGCTCCGCTGATCTGACAGGAGGCGAACCACGGGTGGTGATGCAAGCAATGGAGAGCAGCTATAAATACAGAAGAAGCTTCATGCTCTTGCTAGCCATTCACCTCCTGGTGTGCAGCCTGGTTCCCAACAGGTCACAGACCAGTACTAGACCTCACCCAGGGGTTGGGACTACAGATATAGACAACCTTAATTTCTAAGTCTTAATTTCTAATTAAAATGTTTTAAATTCTAAGTCACTTGGCCAGGCGCAGTGGCTCACACCTGTAATACTAGCACTTTGGGGGGCCATGGCAGGTGGACTGCTTGAGCTTAGGAATTCCAGACCAGCCTGAGCAAGAGCAAGACCCCAGCTCTAAAAACACCAGGGCTTTGTGGCAGGCACCTGTAATCCCAGCTACTCAGCATATTGAAGCAAGCGGATAACATGAGCCCAAGTGTTTGAGCTTGCTGTGAGCTATGACGTCATGGGACTCTACCAAGAGAGACAAAGTGAGACGCTGTCTCAGATTAAAAACAAAAATTCTAAATCACTTGACATTCTCAAAGATCTACTGGCGAGTTTACCTTTTTCTTTGTCTACCAAAAAAGTAGTGTACAAGATTCTAAGAAATAAATTTTTGACATGTATTATCTACCCCCAATTTAACCCACGACAAATTTTACATTATTACTTAACATTCAAAATACAGAAATTCTCAGGGAAGTCACAAAAGAGCTCTGTTTTTTTGCCCCTAATGGAGGCTGTAAGAATATATTTTCAGTCAATATAGTTCCACTGAGAAAAAATGCTCTGACCAGAAGCAATAAGTGATGCTAGATAAAATGTTTTCTCAAAAATAAAGCACTAAAGGGACTTTACCTAACAAATGCAATCAGTATAACCTAATTCTTTGTATCCTCAATGAATCCCAAACAATAAAACAAAAAAAAAGAAAAAACAATGTATGTAAACAAAAAAATAAATAAATAAAGCACCAAGAAGAGAAAAGGTATTTGGGGATGTACAAGATGTCAAAAGACTTTTCTAATCATTCTGCACCCACTTCTAATTTGATAGGTAAAGTTTTGGTGATCAAACTAGCAACTTCAAAAAACCTACATAAGGTAGAATCACTCATTAAAATTAAATACACATCCAAGTATAAAATCATAGCTACATTTTAGAAAAGGAAACATAAATTTTCATAGTAGCTTTAATTAGAAACATCCACTGAAAAAGGTTCAAAGTGAATTTGTCTTGGCAATTTCACAAGGAGTACAATAGGGTAAGACTCAAAGTAAGAAAAAGAAAGCAATGAAATGGGCGAAATGTAGTAAAATGAAAATACCTATGAAATAAGGGATAGTTAATTCTTCACTAGTTCCGGTATTATTACAAGTTTTCAGATTCCAGTACCCTACCTCGCAATGGAGGCAAGAAGTTAAAAGAAAAAGATGTCATGAGAAATAAAAAGTTATGATAGACTAAGGTAATTTATTATCTTTAGTTTAAACTCCCTAAGTGTTCACACTTATTTCATCAGAAGCCAGTGAAAATATGAGGAAAACAAAAAGTTTTGTATACAACCAGAACAGTCAACCAAAATCAGAGAATAAACTTATGAATGGCATGGTGATTCAGTACTCATTAATCTAGTATAAAAAATTAAGATTGGATGTGGAAAACCTGGGCAAGTTGAAGAGCTAATACAAAGAAATTAGCAGAAGAATTTGGCAGCAGACTTACTGGAAGAGGGAAAAAACTAGGACAGAATGGTAATGGTGCCAATGATTATGAAAAAATAGGAAAAGAGTTTAAGTAGAAAAAGTTCTGTCTTTGTCACTGTTAAAGGGGAGCTTAGTAGGAAAAAAAATACTAAATTGTATACAATATCAATTTTTAAAAATTACATTGGGGTGTATGTATATCAGAAGAACCCAAATAGTAACATCTCAGGGAAAAACAAAGTTTTAGAAGGTCTGCTCAAAATAACATTCAACTACAGAAGTGTCCATATTTATTTGTTTACATATTACCAGCTTCCTGAAGTTGCCCACTTCATCTCTGTTCCAGGGTTCTGATACTAAGTGAAGAGGACCTGGTAGTTTAGTTTACTCCTGATTACTAATTCTGAAGAACTCAAGAGACTAACAGAAAATGTCTAGTGTAATTCCGCTTTCAAAAGGCAACTTTTCTTTTTTTTTTTTGAAACAAAGTCTCAAGCTATCGCCCTGGGTAGAGTGCCGTGGCATCACAGCTCACAGCAACCTCAAACTCTTGGGCTGAAGCAATTCTCTTGCCTCAGCCTCCCAAGTAGCTGGGACTACAGTCGCCCACCGCAACACCCAGCTATTGTTTAGTTACTATTGCTGCAGTTACCAGCTATTGTTTAGTTACTATTGCTGCAGTTACCATTGTTGTTTTAGTTGGCCCAGCTGGCCCAGAGCCAGTTTCGAACCCGCCAGCCTTGGTGTATGTGGCTGGCACCCTACCCTACGGTAGGCTGCCGTTAAAGGCAACTTTTCAAACCTGAATAGAATGCTCACGTTCACCCACCCTTCAGTTAATTCACCATGACTAAACAAGAAAGAGGATCCTATGTGTATTCTCTTCTGTTCAATAATTGAGACATTCTACAAATTATTAAGCTGTACAACTGTATTAACTGACTACTAGTCTGTATCTGTTCATGTTGTCAACCATGTCTCACCCCAACCTTGTCAAATGCTTTGCTAAAGTTTAAAAACTGTCTCAGTCCCAAGCTCCCAGATGGCTATCTCGTAGTTCTGACAAAGCACTGAAGTTAGTGCGTAAAACCATTTGGCTCCTACTACTCATCTTCTGAGTGCTCACAAATCATGCCTTTAATAATCCATCTGAGAATCTTAGCCAGCAAAGGCCTCAAGTTGACAGGGCTACAGACTTTCTTTTTCTTTTCTTTTTTTTTTTTTTTTGAGACCTATGCCACCCTGGGTAGAGTGCCGTGGCGTCACAGGTAACAGTGAGACTACAGGCACACACCACAACACCTGGCTATTTTTTGGTTAGAATTGTCATTGTTGTTCAGCAGGCCCGGGCCAAGCTCGAATCCGCCAGCCTCAGTGTATGTGGCTGACATCCTACTCACTGAGCTAATGCGCCAAGTCCATTGACTTTCATTTTGCAACTAGTTTCCTTTCTTTGACATTTTATACCACTTGTTTACTGGTAAAATACACCTGTTTCACAGGTGCCCAAGACTACTAATTAAATAAATTAAACAGAAAATACAGAAGACAACTATATTAATGAATTTCAGGCCAAAGAATAATCACAATTCTTGTATTAATAGCGTTTAAATGTGATATGAAGTAGATATGACAATATTTGCTAATTTAGTAGCATACTAGGCCATTATAGACCTCCTAGAACAGCGGTTCTCAGGATCCCTTTGTAATAATGAAAATATATTGTAGCATTAAGAAGGTTGAGAACCTCTGTCCTAGAAGTTTTATCTCCCATGAAGGCATTTCTTGGACTACTTTAAGAATTTTACCTTTCTTTTCTTTTTTATAGAGTTAGAAACACCTTCATTTACTTGACATAAACTTCCCCCTACCTGTAGGCTTATTCTTGCTCTACATCCTAAAAATACTTGCCCTTAGCTATAAATGATACACTTCATTTGCCTGTTCCTGCACTGCTTTATTCTTTTTATTCTCCAATCTGAACATATTTTCATTCATGTCCACATGAGCAATGCCTTAGATCCTAAATTTCCAGTGCAGAACTCGTTCTATAGATTTGCTTTGACTATCACCTAGAATAGTAACATGATCAATTAAGTACTTAATTGCTTTACGAGATGAACACCAGTAATTACTAAGAGCCCACAGAAAGATATGCTTCCCACAAATAGAAAATCCATTAAAAATTAAGAGTATCAACCCAGCCTGAGCAAAGTGAGACACCCGTCTCTACTAAACATGAAAAAACTATCTGGGCATGAGGGAGGGAACCTGTAATTCCAAACTACTTGGGAAGGTGAGGCAAGAGGATCACTTGAGCCCAAGAGTTTGAGGGTGCTGAGAGTTATGGTGCCACAGCACTCAACCCCAGGGTGACAAAGTGAGACTCTGTCTCAAAAAAAAAAAAAAAGAGTATCAAAAAAGTATCTAACTTTTAGGATAAAGAAGTTATATATAAACCACCTCTTCTCCCTTGGCTAGTAAGACTTAGAGAAAAAAAATGCTCAATATGAAAGGTAAGTCTGCCTCTAAGACAAAAAAGGAATCTATTTAGTGAACTGAGAAAGGAAGGTCACTTCAGAAATAAAAAATGCAATAAGTCAAGACTCAGTAAGACAAGAAAGACAATAAAACAAGTGAAATTTTAATCTTAAAATTCTTGAAGTGTAAGAGAAATAAACAGGATAGTTTAGTGGTTGCCATGTACTACGCTCTAAATTGAGGCTTCTCAAGAGTTTAGAAACATCTCCATTTAACACAAGTGAATCAGAAGCTAACAAACTGATTTATGTAACAGAAGTTATATATTAAAATTTTCCTAGTGAAATGAAATAGAGAAAAATACTACCCACCCACCTGCCCTACCTCACAAGGGTATTTTGAAATTTAAATGAGAAACAGAAGATTAAAGTACTTATAAAATACTCAAGTATACCTAATATAAGTTATTACAATTTAATACTAGCACAAAAACTCAAATTTCCATTCACTTAATTGTAACGACTGGTTTTACTTGTACCTTAAAATGGCAATAGAGTATTTGGGTTGGCCAGTTTTTCACCAGAGAATAAAACTTTGAAATCTTCTATACACCAACTAATTGAAAGGTTCAATTTTGCGAAATACTATTTATTAAAAATTATCTAAGGTTACTCCATCCATTCCTCTAACTCAATGGGTCTCATATTTTTAATCATGCATTTCATTAGCAAAAAATAAATTTAATGACCATCATTGTTTGTATATTTATAAATTATCACATACACATTAGTGTTATAATATACTATTTATCTTATAAATTATGAAAGAAAATAAAAATGTTAAATAAAGTATAAAAAAATCAATGAAAGTCTTATTTTTTTTCCTTAAATAGCACCTAGGAAACCACTCAGTGTTTTTTTTTAATCCATGAACTCTGTTCATATACCAAGTTTCAAAATGCAAACCCAATCTACAGAACAGATAAAGGCTGCTGTCACTAAAGAGGAAATAAGGGAAGGAAAAGAGGTACATGCTGAAACCTCTATGATTCCAATGGTTCAAGTAAGGGCAACTTAAAACCACTATTCTACTCTCAAGATCAGACTTTCTGTTAACCTCTTTAGAACTAAAATGTGCTTTTATTTCACAATGCTATTTCCTCAGCTTGAGGTCAAAGATGTTGTATAATTTGACTGAATACTTGATATCATATTTACTGCAGAGATACAGTTAAAGAACTACTGACTACCTAACAAAGTATTCCCATAGACTTCCATGGAATAAAATTCTCTCAAGTCTCATCCCCCCAAAAAAGTCATACTTGCAAAAACTGCTATGTATTATTTCATGCATAGCAAATCTAGTTTCTTTTGAGATAGTATAGTATACAGCAACATGCTATTCTATTTGCTATAAAGATTGACTGTGAAATTTTTGCCCCATCTCAGTAACTAGAGAGGAACTTTATTATATGCATCTCTGTGTATTTTTACTTCCAATATAAATTTTTTATCTCTATTCCTTTTAGGCTTTATCATGCTATCCTTTTTTAAATCCTATTATATTATAAACAATTAAGACAGACTCCTCAAATCTTTAGAATCAAGTAAAATATAAATGATGAAACTCAATACTCAAACTTGCAGTTTAATGGCACAATTAGCTTCCCATTGCTCTAGGACAGAAGTCTTGGAATCATCTTTGATAACTAATTCTTTAATCCTGTCAATCCCCAAGATTCAACAACCTAACCTTTCCAATACCATTTACACTTGTTTACAATTCTTCATTTCCACTACCATTACCTTTCATGAGGTCTACTATAATAGAACTTTCCACAGCCAATCAATCCATATTAATCCTTCTTAATGAGTATCAATACACATGATATCTTTATCTTTTCAAACACCTTTTAAAGGTTTCCTATTGCCTGCTCCTTTGTCTATCATTCAAAGCTTGCCACATTCTGATGCCAATCAACAGTTTTATCTGCATTTCCTATAACAACGTTTCTCTCTAGACACATTAAGCTCTTTGCCCCATGCCTCATCTCTGCCTCTAGGCGTATGTGGCTGGCGTCCTACTCCCTGAGCTACAGTTGCCCTTGCTGTTGCCCTTACTTATAAAGTTCCCTACCTATCATCATTGCCACCCTCTCCTCAAATTTCTACAGTGGCAAATATTTCCGATCCTTAAAGAAAGAGCTCAAATCATATTATTTTCACAAGCTTTCACCCTTGAATTGAAAATCCTCTTATGTACTACTGCATTTCCATAGTAGTATATTCATAATTCTTTCACATACTTATCGCATCACCTACTTATGCATACATAATCATATATAATTCTACTAGACTGGGACTCTCAAGCTTTTATTTTTAACTGCAAAATTCATCTTTCTCTTGAAATGCTATTAAAAAGCCCAACTAAAAAATGAATTTCTAAAGGACCCTATTGGGTAGAAGGAGAAAATAGTTGAGAAGGTAGCTAGAACCTCACACCCCTACAGAGCATCCCCTACAGGTATCTTCATAAAACAAGACATAAAGTACAGTACACTAAACCACACACTCTCTTGACAAGTACACAAGAATTCCCATTCCCTCTCTCTTTCCCTTTCCTTCTTTCAACATCATCTAGCCAAATGCCTGGCCTATAATAGGAATTCAGTAAACATTTCTTTAATGAATTAATGAATGACTTGCCAAATGAATAGAATGTACAAATACACAACAACTGTCTTAGCAAAAAGTAGAAAAACTTGGCAACAGCTACGGGAAAAAACATGCTAATGAACAACATGTAAGAAAAAAGGGCCAAGTGCGGTGACTTACACATATAATCCCAGCCTTTCTGAGGCTGAGGCACAAGTCTCACTCGGGGCCAGGAGTTGAAGACCAGTCTAGGCAATGTAGCAAGACTCTTGTCTTGACCAAAAAAAAAAATTTAAGTATAGCTAGGCATAGTAGCATACACCTGTAGTCCTGAAGGTAAGCTGAGAGGATTGCTTGAACATAGAAGCTGCAAGATCCAGTGAGCTATTATCGCACCATTATACTTAAAAGAAAGAAAAAAGAAATGTTAAAAATAATTTTTTACAAGTGGAAAGAAAAGTGGTATTTTATATATTAAAAAATTGGACACATTTTCTCACCCTTTATCGTGCAATTAGTGGATTGTAGCCTTCACTTGAAAGATAAAAATTTGCTTCATATTAGGGGTGTATACATTGGATACTTTTTCTTCCATTCTAGAGATACTTTGCTAAGGAGAACATGTTCCAGCTCCATCCATGTCAATATGAAAG
>CAUYRH010005826.1:0-14832 GCA_963574655.1 Perodicticus potto
ATTAATAATAAACTTAAAAATAAGAAAGTTAAAATTATTTATACAAATATTTTTTTCTCCTGGAAGTTAGAAAAAGAGTAGCAACATTGACTGAAGAAAATAGACAATAAAATTAAAAACCAACCCTTACAGTGGTATTAAAACTATTAAATACCAAGAAATAATTTTAATATAAAACATTCAAGACATTCATAAAAAAGTGACAGAACTTTATTGGGAGACTTGAAATAAGACTGAGATGAATACAGATATCATATTCATAGATTGAAAGACTCATTACTGTAAATATGTCAATACTCCCCCAATTTATTAACAATTCAAGTAATTGAAATAAGAATTCTGATAGGTTCTATTTTGTAGAGTTTGTTGATATAACCTGAAAATTTATATAGAGAATCAAAGGTCTAAGAATAATCAAAATACTCCTAAAAGATTGGTGAGGAGATTTGTTCTACTAAATAGCATTACAAGGCTCTAGCAGTTAAGACAGTGAAGTCCTAGTGGAAGATAGTCAAATATATCAATAGAGCAGAATAGAGAACCCAGAAATACTTTTCCTCCAACATCTTCTCTGCAGCATTCTTAATCTTTTGACCTTAATGGCAACCTGGTTATTGGTTGAAAATACAGCTTACCCTGAAGTCCTTTCCAGTGGAGACTCTATTCTCTCAGACACCAAATACCTTAGGGCCAGAAGAGAGATATGTCTTCCTCAATCTCATGTTGTTTCCAGGCCAAATAATGTCTGCCTTTTGTGGTTTATGCCATTCTGGTATGTTACGTTCTATGCCTCTTTCATGCTATAATCCACTGACCTCCTATTCCAATTTATAATGGTCTTCAGATCTCGCTTTCTGCACCTTCCAGATGACTTCGACATCCACACTGATCACCTAGCAACTCAGCCTTCTCATTTCCAGTGATCCTCTGTATCCTCTCTATCCTGAGGATAGTATCCGGTACTACTCATGATCTCCCACTGGTATGTTCTGGTTTACTCTTCACCTGAAACTATTCTACCTTGGACAGCATAAATTAAAATATCCCCATCTTGGATATTTGCTTACAGAGAGAAGTGGCAACACAGCCTCCTATCCACCCTGCTCTCTCATTCCTCTACACCTGTTCTTTAGTTGTATTGAGACCTCCGTCCCTTTATTTCTGTATTTCTTGACAATTCGTCCTCTTCTTCAGTTCCCCATGGATTTGGTTTAGTGAAACTCTCTTCTCCGCCTGTTTGTCTTGTTTCCATGCAGACTTACTGAGTTGTCAATGCACCCACTACCACTTATTCCCCTGCATTTTAACATCTCTTTCCTATGTCCCTATATCCTGTCATGGTCCATATCCACTGATTGTTGATTCTAATACACTTTTCAACATGCCTTCTACCACTACTTTAGATCAGCCCTTCAGCATCTCTCAAATAAATTACCGCCATAATCTGCCCTGCATTGTTGCCCTCCTTTGATTTTTCCTCCACATCACTTCCAGAGAGGTCTTTCTACAAAACAAATCACTTTCTTAACTAAAACCTTTTCATGACTTCTTATAGCCTTAAAGATAACTTCAAACTACTCACTCTGGCATCCAAAGCCCCTGCCTGCATCATCACCTTCACTTTCCACCATTTTGTCTCACAAAATCTTTTGTTGCAGTTTCACTGAAGCATTGGCAGTACTCCTAATGCATAATAATCTTTCATGTCTCTATGATTTTCTTTGAAATTACTATTCCCTTTGCTTGGAGATCATCTTTCCTGTTACCACTTCTCTCTGTAAGCAACTCCTCATCTTTTAAAACTTAGGTTACCTCATACTCACACCTATGTGCTCACTTACTAGATGTTTTGTTAGCTAACAGACTTTGAGAAACTTTGAGGTCAAAAAAACCTGTTTTGTTCTTTGGGCCTTTAGTTGCAAGATTGAGGTCAAGTACATGATAGGTGCTCTTCTAATAAGATTTATTAATAGAATGAAGAAAAGAATGAGTTTCCCATCTCTGTTGGACTTCAATATGATCCTAATGATGCCTCAGGAAAAGTAATAAAATACTTTCCAGGATTTAGAGAATTTATTAGCACAAGAAAAGAACTAAATGTAGAGCTAAAAAGAGTAGGACTCTCATTTTGTATCTCAAATTAGCTGCAATTAGGTTGCTGTAAAGACCACCCAGAGACCTTCTTCTAGATATGACTTGGCAATAGACTTCACCAAAATGAATCCTTGAATTTATCGATGAGATTTGAGAAAGCAAGAAACAAATTTGAATTTAACATGCATGTAATTCCTGGAAATCTGAGTCATCGGGATACATGGTAGAGACTGATTTCAAGGAGACTTGTCTAGTTTCGGGCCTAAGCAGGCCACATTTTGCACGGGTTAGCATACACCAAATAATTTATAGACAAAGAGGCATCAATATCACTGACCTTTTGCAAACACAAAAGAACCCCAAACCCCCGCCTCACTGACAGACAAAGTTGTTGGTCCTTGCAAAGCTGTGAGGAGACGTGCAAGGCAGTTTTTAAAACCAGAGGCAAGAAAGAAAAGAATTTGAAAGGAGTGTCATTACTCTTGTACACAGAGCCAGAACACAAAGCAAGGAAAAAAATAAGGTGAAAGCTGGCTACCTTTCCACAGGGCCTGCTTTTTCAAATTTGTTTTTTACTTTTTCCCCTAAACCAAGGAGTTAAAAGTGGCAGTTCTCTTCTTTTCTGGTGCCTTCCTGTCTGCCTTTCCTGTTTCAGCTAAGACCTAGCTTAGGTTGGAAGCTCCCAAGTTGGAGCCCTAGGCCCTCACACAGCTCCACTGTGCTCTGGACTGAGGTCATAGCACATGGAGTACATGGTTTCTGTCCTTCTCTCTCACCATAACCTCTTCCAGGTCTGCCTTAGGATCGTTGAAAACGCACAAATTTAAATGCAACAGAAGTGGTCCAGAGTATTCAGGAAAGGCCCAAATATAGAGCCTGACCGTATACTAGCCAGTTAAGGCCAGCCCTGGAAGAATAGGCAGGAAGAGCTTAGCTTTCCCTTTCCTGCTCCTCTGGAGCTCTTATATCCTCCAGCCCCTTTGGATGCCCACATTGTAAGTCCCAATTGAAAGATAAATACTGATGAATAGGGAACAAGGATTGGTTGGATTCTGGAAAACACTAGGCTCTAGGATGTAGCGGCTTCCTGAAATTAATCTTGGGAGATTCTTCTTAGCTTAAAGAGTTTAGGGATGGGGTTGGGGAAAGCCAGGAGAAGAATAGGCTGAGAGCTGTTTTGGCTATCTTGTTTATTGTTACTTCTCCAGCATTTAGCATTGTGCGTGGCAAATAGAAGGTGCTCAGTAAATCAAACTATTAACTGATTGAATGTATGGGCAGATGACTGTGAGAAAGGGCAAGACTTCAACAATAAAAATGACACAGAGAGCAGAGAAAGGGCAGGGCTTGTTTGAGGGCCACCAAATAAGTTGGTATTACTAGGTGTACAGAGCTAGTGAAGACTTTTTGTGTACATCTTGAATTCCAGGCTTATTTTGTACACAATAGAGCCCATAAAAGTTTCCTTATAGAAGTTCGGCATGGTTAGAGTTCAGTTTTAGGAAGTTTAGTTTGACAATAATATGAAGAATGGATCTCTGGAGAGAGATATGAAAATAAGAGAAAAATTAGAATACAATGTAGGAGCCAAAGTTCAGGCAAGAAGTAGTGCAGGTTAATAATACTGAGTTGGTGGGAATATAAAACAATTTGAACTCTTATCTTCTACCATCAGGAATGTAATCGGGAATGAACTACTTTGCAAGATAATTGGCATTACCACTTAAAGTTGAACTTGGAGAAGACCCAATGAGGCAGAAATTTCATGCCTAGGCATATATTCTCAATTAGGGTTGTTCAAACTCAGCAATATTGATATTTATGTCTGGACAATTCTTTGCTGTTGCTATGGTTTGAATGTGTTCCCCAAAGTTTATGTGTTGGAAACTTAATCCTCAATGCAACAAAGTTCAGAGGTGGGATTTTTAAGAGGCGTTTAGGTCATGAGCACTCTGCTGACATGTGAAAAGGATGAATTTCATTCACCCCTTCCTCCTCTCTCTCTTTCTCAACTTTATCTCAGCATGTGATGCCTCCTGCCATGTTCTGGGACAGCAAGAAGTCCCTCTCCAAGTGTGGTCCCTTGATCTTGGACTTCTAGCCTCCAGGACCATGAATCAATAAATTCTTATTTTTTAATTTTTATTTATTTACTTTTTAATTTATTTTGAGACAGAATCTCACTTTGTATCCCTTGATAGAGTGCCGTGGCGTCACAGCACACAGCAACCTCATAATTGCTTGAGCCCAGATTGCTGGGCAATTCTCCTGCCTTAGCCTCCCGAGTAGCCCACAACATTGGCTATTTTTAGAGGTGGGGACTTGCTCTAGCTCAGGCTGGTCTCAAACTCGTGAGCTCAGGTGATCTACCTGCCTTGGCCTCCCAGAGTGCTAGGAGATAACAGGCGTGAAACACTGCCCCAGCCCATATTTCTGTTTCTTTCTAACACAGTCTCAAGAACTCTGTTATAGCAGCATAGAACTGATTAAGATGGTTATGGATTCTGTTCTAAGCATTATAGGATGTTCAGCTACATTTCTAATTTGTGTTTCACTAGATACAAAAAGCACCCCCAACCTTAGTCATAGCAACCAAAGATATCTCTAGACATTGACAAATGTGTTTTGGAGGTGGGAAAAATCACCCTCAGTTGAGAACCACTGCCTTACAGAAACCCTTGTACATGAATAATAGGCAATATGCATGGGTTTCATAGCAACGTAATTTGCAAAAGCATAAAACTGGAAGCAATCTACACGTCCATCAACAGGCAAATGAACAAACTGTGGGATTTTCATATAATTCACAGCAGTGAAAATTAATCACTACAGTTATACACATCAACATAGATAAATCTCACAAAGCAAGTTAGAAGAAAAAGGGAAGAAGAAAATTATATAAGGCATATGGTATGATTGCATGTATATTAATCCAAAAACCAGTCAGATGCAATACCATAGTGTAAGGGAACATACCTGTGAAATGAACATATAAAGAAAAGCAAGTGAGTGAAATATTTCATAACTTTTAAGGAAATGGTAGGGTCTGAAATAAGGCAGAAAGAAAGGAGGGTACCAGAGTCGATAACTAAATAGATGTTCAATGAGGAAGAGAGAAGAGCCAACCTTACATGTCTTTTGAGTGATTGTAAGAATAGTTTTAACCTTGTTTTATTCATAGATTTGGAAATAAAGCCAATGGCTCCACATCTTTTCATAAATGAACATGATTCATTGCTTAGATTTCTGGAAAAGCTAAAGTTCACTCCTCAAAATTGATCTTACTACATGATGTGTGTCACAGACCTGACTGTGTGTGCTGCACGATAATGGCTATTAACAGACTCCACTGCCTGTACTCCTTTCTATACCTCGAAAATGTGTACTCATTTATATTCTTTGAATTCAGAATTATCTGAAAATAGGGCGCTTAGCATAAAAGTGATTCCTCATCTCTGACTTCAGTATCATTAGAATGGCCCCAGCTAGTAAAGAAAGTTGTTTCCAACTCTGGCAACCACTCTACCGTCATTTTTTTGTCCCAGTGGTCACCCTTTATGTAGATGAATGAAAGGTAAATTTGTGACCATATCTCCTTAAAAGATTCAGTCATGGCTCGGTGCCTATAGCACTGTGGTTACAGCCACATGCACTGAGGCTGGCGGGTTGGAACACAGCCTGGGCCAGCTAAACAACAATGACAACTGCAACAACACCAACAAAAAATAGCCAGGTGTTGAGGCAGGCACCTGTAGTCCCAGCTACTTGGGAGGCTGAGGCAAGAGACTTGCTTAAGTCTAAGAGTTTAAGGTTGCTGTGAGCTGTGATGCTACAGCACTCTACTGAGGGTGACATAGTGAGACTGTGTCTCAAAAAAAAAAAAAAAAAAAGAAGATTCAGTCATGAACTTTGAAAACATCAAAACACCTTAACCTTTTTCTTGTGTGTGGGAAGAGGGAGATCTGGCTTTCCCTAAAGTCCAAGATTTTCAAGGTTGAAGTACTGACAGATGCACTGAGAATGTATTTTATATGAAAACAGTTACTCAGTGAGACTGGAAATGCAGGAAATGGCCCTCCAATTTAGGGACAAGTATTCAGTCTCAGGGAAGCCCAATATTTTAGAGCTGTAGAGAACCCCAAGAGCAGCAAGTCTAATTTGCGTATGGTAATAGCTAAGGGGAAGCAGGGCCCAGGGAGAAGTGTCTTTATCAAGGTCCCCCAGCGGCAGAGCTGAGGTCAGCGTGTAGACATCCCACTCTCAGTTCAGTGTCTTTGCTATTCTGGAGCTTGAGATCCCCACAGAGTGCCATGTTAGAGCTGAGAGTATCCTTCGAATTTGGAGGTTGGGTAAAATTTGCCCTTTATACCAGTGAGAAAACTGAGATCCAAAGAAAAGTGACTTGTAAGACTCATATGTACACAGGGCAGGTGGTGGAGAAGGGCAGACAGATGTGAGGTGAGGCAGAGAAGGGCTGGCTGGGACTCAAAAGCACTAGCTGGAACCCACAAGAATAGACTAAAACATTGTCCAGTTCTGGTTGCCTCTTCCCTTAATGATGTGGGTGTCCTGCAGAAGTTAGACATTTGGCCCTTTGCAATTCAGTTAAATGCACCCCTGGTCCAGAAGGCACAGAAGCTGAAATAGGATCCATGGGAAGGTGAAATAGTTGCAGGCTTGGCTACTGCCTTATACCAGCAAGGTGACTTAATAGAGAAGTGAGCATGGCTGCCAGCTACAAAATAGACCGCTTCTGTTTCACCCTCCAGAACTCCCACAACAATCTCCCTTGTGGTCTCCCCTTGGAAAACGTAGCTCAGTTTAGCTAAGTTGACCAACATTACCAAGGCAAATGCTATGTGGAGACCTAAGTGACTTGGAAGGTAGAGGGCATTTTTTTTTTTTTTAAACTATGGCTTTTTATTTTCATATAGATAGCTCAACAGAAGTAGGAAATAGTCAGTAGCCTTTGTTCTATGTTATTTTTCTTAAAAAAGGAAAAAATTCCACAAAACAGAAACCAAAGTTTGGGCTTAAAAGAAACCTAAGTCTGTCACAGGATCCTGGTTAGAAGATACACATTTTTATGGATGAGAACCACAGTGCTATAGAGTAAAGAAGGAATGGTAGTTTAGGGGATGTATTTCCCAAGGTGATCTGGAGGAGGTGTCACAGTGCTAGATTATAGGGTGATGGGACAGTGATCACTCCCCAGGGCCTTGGAGTGCAGTGTGTTGGGGAACCAGCAAGTAGCTCAGGTTGTCAGAGTCTAGGGTTTCATGAAGGAAATATGCAGGTATCAAACTGAAAGGGAGGATGGCGCCTGTGGCTCAGTGAGTAGGGTGCCGGCCCCATATACTGGAGGTGGTGGGTTCAAACCTGGCCCCGGCCAAAAACTGCAAAAAAAAAAAAAAAAAACCTGAAAGGGAGTTTTGGGCAATATTCAGTGACTCTTGAGTGCCCAAGTGATGAAATGAATACCACAATGAGTGAAGTAATTGTTGAAGGTTGCTGAGCAGGTGAATGACATTTTTGAAAACTTAATCTGTCAGCAAGTATAGGATGGACCAGACAAGGGGGAGACCCTGGCAGGAGAGGAGCTTAATACCAAGGAGTGGACTCAAGCTCATTCTGCTCCATCTTGGCCTTTAAACATTGGACAGGCATGAAAAGAAACAGGAACCACCCGACTGCTCCATGGTACTCAGTTGCCAGCTCTTCTTCTCTGCAGGATCCTGCAGCCCCTCTTGGGCCTACAAACCAGTTGCTCCTGTCTTTAAAATATCCCCGCCCTTGTCCAGGAGGTGTTTTGCAACTATTGGTGATTGTTCCGGAAAGGAAAGAGACAAGGTTTTCCTGAGGATGGGCACTCAGGGGTTGTTAGGAGAGAGCTGCACAACTGGCCCAATTATGCTGTGCTCTGGGAGGCACAGATGGGTACATTCGCACATTACAGGGAAGAAGATGGAAGAAGAGGCCCCCTGCTGGCTCAGGACTTTGCAATAGCTCTTCAGCTCTCACCTCAGTAGGCGGTGGAACGCAACTGCCTCGCTTGCCTGCAGGTTCACACACTTACTATGTGATCGGAAAGTTCAAGCAGATCGGCAGCCCAGCCGGAGCCTGGAGCTTGGAGGCAGGGCCCGGGTATGCACCCTGCACCTACCTTTACTAAATGGGGTCCTGTGCGGCCACTCCTACTCTCAGAGCCTCAGGTTCTTCGTGTGTACAGTGAAAGTCATGACAGTCCTCACATTGCCTGTCTAACAGAGCTGCAGTCAGGGTCCCGTGAGGTGGCAGCTGTGAAAGCACTTGGTAAACTGTAAAGAGCTGTACTCCAGGGCTGAGTCATCATTGTGGTTATTATACAAGAGGATCTTTACTGAGCTGAGCTATGCTGTGGACCCAGTAGTGCTTAATAAGGAATCCCTGGTGCTGCTGCTGCAACTGAGAATTGGAGTTATCAGACAGAATTACCATAAGGGAAAGAAACTGGGTAACTTTCACTGTAAAGCAGGGGTAGCACAGCAGCCACTGGCCAGGGCATCTGGGAGGGAGCCCTCCTTTGGACACCTCTCTGTTCATCCTCAGTTTCTCTTCCTTTTCTTCAGCTGAGTTCATCTCACAGCCCACTCTCTGAACATCCCTCCATTTCCCCTTCCCTCACTTTGCCTTTCTTCTATCTCACTTTTTCTTGTTTACTAAACTCTCTCCTTTGCTTGTTGTTTGTCTGTCTCTGCATTTCACTCTCTCTCTCCCTTCCTCTCTCTCTCTCTCTCTCTCTCTCTCTCTCACACACACACACACACACTCACACACTTTTAAAAACCAATTCTCTCTGCTGCTCTGCTGAGAGGCTCAGGAAGGAAAGCCTCCCCACCACTGTTGCTAGGCAACCCAGAGTCACATGATGAGCTCCACATTTTCTGCCTGCTTCTCCTTCAGAGCTCTGCTACTCAGGCTACACTGTCGTTCAGCCAAGCAGATCTGAGTAAAGAATGGGCCCAGTTGCTTCACGTATAGTTGGCCCAAGGTGTCAGCTCTGCTCTGGGATGGCTAAATTGCTGGAAATATAGTAGAAACAAAAGGCTAAGGAAGTAGGAACTGTAACAAAATTACATTCATTCCCACAAAGAGTTCTTCAGAGCAGAGTACTCTGTATCCAATAAACTCTTAGGTACACTAGCAAGAGGCCACAGGGGCTGAAAAATCTTTTGAAATGTCATGCAAAGTCAAATACTTAGACTTACTTGCATTTTTTTGTTGTGAGGGTTTGTAGCTTTTATCAAATTATCAAAGAGAGCAAGCCTTCCTGGGAACTTTTCACACATACTTTCAACTCTATCAAGTTGTCTGTGCTGAATATTTCTAATTACCGGCCCCCATCTCCCACTTTGCTGCTCTGCTCTGACCTGCATGGGTTGCTTCAATGGACCCTCTGACTTTTTGGCTTCCAGTTGGGTTTAGCCAATGAGAGGTGCTGATAGAAGATCAAAGGGAGGAGCTGAAGGAGGATGACAAGGGAATGTTTGTTTCCCTGGCTCTCTCCTTGCTAGCTTGCCAGGAATTCATTGTGCCCCTCTACTGAAAAGCACAGATACTGTTGGGCAGCCTGCTTCATACAGCTGCCATCCCCTTCTGGATTCTGGTAGCTTCTATTTCCTCTCACTGCTTCAGACTTAGAGATAGCAGAGGGTTCAGCAGTTAACATCCTCAGGGAGCCTTGTTGCCTTCCTTAAACCCTGACCACACTTCAGTAAGCTCTTCTCAAATATTCCTGCTGGGATCCTAATTAACAAATGGGATTATAAAAAATGCTATAGGCCCTCATACCATAAAAAAATAAAAAAGTGGAGACAATTGATAGGCATTTGGAAGTTATCTGCAAATGGCAAGTATTTGAGTAGGTGTGGCCTTTTAAAAGGCCCAGCTATAATGGCCAGAGCATTCTGTGTCAGATGCTTTCGTGCTATTCTACAGAAATTCATTGCTAGGAATGGAAGGAGGGTAACTATTTGAAGGTTTCTAACTCTGACCTAACAATTCCAGACGATCAACTGTAGTATTTGCCCCTGCAGCAAAGACCACTTGACATTAAGAGCAAATATTGTGGGAATAGGTGTTTCACCAGTCTTAATTCAAGATTTTAAGATTGTTCTTTCTCATCTCACCTTGCCAAGGTGTCCAGGAGTTTAAGAGGGGCCTGGGCTCTTGCATGGTGTAGATAGGCACCATTCCTGCTGGATGCTTGACCAATGGGCTCCTTGGCATGTGGCTCTCTGATGCTGGATGATGATGAGGTTTTCTCCAGTGAAACTTGATGTTCCCTCCCTTCTGTCCCCATTTCTCTGTGGTTTCTCCCTCTTGCCACTCCAGTCTGCATTATCTGGGGCAAGAGAAGAAAACTAGGTTACAGATGCTTCCAAATCTTTTCTGTTTTACACCTGAACCTCTGGCTTTTGAAAAACTCAAGAGCCAAGACTTTGACACCTTTGTTCTCTGGTTACATTCTGACAACTTTCACTAAAGCTATGGGTGACTCATGTCTAGCATCTTAGCTGGGGGGAAGAGGATGTCAGGTAAAATTAAATGAAACAAAGAAGAGTAAAATGTACAGGTTAATGCCCTGTCAGAACTACTTTATGACAGCTATAGATAGCTTGAGTCTCCACGACCATTTAGACCTAGAAGCCCCGCCTTTTTTTGTTCCCAAACTGAAAGCCTTTTTTTTTTTTTTTTTCTTTTTTAGACAGAGCCTCAAGCTGTCGCCCTGGATAGAGTGCTGTTGCATCACAGCTCACAGCAACCTCCAATTCCTGGGCTCAAGAGAGTCTCCTGCCTCCGCCTCCCAAGTAGGTGGGATTACAGGTGCCCACCACAATGCCTAGCTATTTTTTGGTTGCAGCCATCATTGTTGTTTGGTGGGCCCAGGCTGGATTTGAACCCGCCAGCTCAGGTGTATGTGGCTGGTGCCTTAGCTGCTTGAGCCACAGGCGCGGAGCCTGGAACCCTATTTTGAATAAGACTGTGAATGATAAACAAAAGGGACAAACAGGAAGGACAAAGAATTTCCTGGACTCTTCTTTCACGTGGAAGGGTCTCTTTTGTAATTAAGGACATTAAGACATTGTCCTGACAGATAGTAATGAGTCAGATCCTGAAGTTTCTTGCGATTTTGCTGGAAGGGGCTGAGAATTACACAGAAAAACCAGCATGGCGCTGTATGCAAAGAGTCCATGACTCAGGAAGAATGTTGTCTTCCATTTATTGCCTTTGTGCATCAAGACTTCATTATAGGCTCCCTGGAGGTTTCACTTTGTGAACCATCTGGCCTATCAAAAATGTCTAAATAATTCTGGGATGAGAGGAAGCACTTACCCATTTCTTATCATGAATTGGCTGAGTATAGTAATCAGTATGAAAAGGTTTTTTTAAATTTCTCATTTTTTTTCCTGTGCAAACACCCCAGCTGATGATGTATGTGTTTGTATAGGGGTAGGGGTGGTGGTAGGGGAGATTAAGTAAATACATCAGTTCCCTGTGAGATTGCTTAATTTTGGAGTCATTTGGGTCCTCCGGGAATCAAATGCTGGGAATAAGACTCCTACAGAGATGTAGGAGTGCATGATGTTTATTGGGGAGCATCTGTGAAAAATAAAAGGGAGATGGAGCAGGACTGGCCAGGGTTTGCTAGTCATAAGCTCTAGCATGCCCAAGAAAAAAGTGTTCTCATTTTAAAAAATGAGATTGATGAGTGGTGCCTGTGGCTCAGTGAGTAGGGCACTGGCCCCATATACCAAGGGTGGCGGGTTTGAACCCAGCCCTGCCCAAACTTCAACAACAACAACAAAATAATCGGGTGTTGTGGCAGGCACCTGTACCGCAGCTACTCAGGAGGCTGAGGCAAGAGAATCACCTAAGTCCAAGAGCTACATGTTTCTGTGAGCTGTGATACCACAGCACTCTACCAAGGGTGACAAAGTGAGACTCTGTCTCTAAAACAACAAAAAAATAACATTGACTATAGTTGTGTTTTATCATTCATATAAAAGTGTGGATGGTTATATATTGGTTTCATAATAGGAGGGAGAAGGGAGGGAGGAGGCTGTAAGGAGGGAGGGTATTTGGTGGGACCTCACCTAATGTGCACAATGCAAGGGTACATGTCAAAACTATTAAGAGTAGAGTATAAATTTCTTAACACAACAAATAAGTGAGGTGAAGGCTATGTTAACCGGTTTGATGTAAGTATTCCAAATTGTATACAAAATCAGAACATTGTACCCCATAGTTGCATTAATGTGCACAGTTATGATTTAATAAAAAAATTGAGATGGATCCTGAAAGTGCTAATGTTTGGAAGCTGTCAGCTCACAGCACTCTTTTTAGTTGAACAGCACGTTCTTGCTTGTAGGGAGACCCTCATGATCCACTGCCGTGACTGATGCAATGTTCTGCTGAGTTTGATGGCAGAAGTGTTTTTGCCTTTTTAATTCTGTCTTTCATTTTATTTTGCAAACTTGTCATCCTGCGGCCATTAAATGACATGAATAAGATACATAGGAGCCTCAGCCTTCAGATAAGTATCATGCTCTTTTTACCGGCATTGATATAAAGATAGGTCATTTGGAAGTGGAGGTAATACACACAGACTAGGACTCTGCTCTAAACAATGACAGTATCTAGGAGTTTGGAGAACTGTGGGGAACCTAGGGTTTAGAACATCTTTGGAAAGAGCACTGCAAATGTTGGTCCAGAGGTGAAGAACCCCCCCACCCAAATTCTCTCCCATAGCCACAAAGTGGCACTTAGGCCACAGAATTATGTCTGTTCTATCACCCTGCCATCTGTAGAGCTGGCTGGAGCCTCAGGGGCACTCAAGTACAATATAGATAATTTCTTCTCAAGTATTAAAATACACAGTGTATCTAAATGTTTCTATGGAGGCGTTCCTCCTGACCGTCTACCCTATGACACACCAAGACCTAGGGGATCTAGGACTGCTCAGAGAAAAATCTTCATATTAACCTTGTTCCTTGCAAGGCCATATCTCAACTTCCGAGAGACTTAGCTTCTACTTACTTGCTTCCAGAGTTATCAGCCTCTGTGGTACATATTTGCAGCAAAGGTCCCTTCATGGAAACTCCTCCTGTGTCTACTCCATTCTTTAACATAATACAACTAGTGTCACTCAAGCTCCACTATTTCTGTGGTATGGTCATCGGTGTGGATTCATTCCTCACAGTCTAATTGACTTCTAGCCTGGCAAAGTAGAATGTGGTCCACTCATTCCACTTAGTGCATGGAGAGTGGAAGTAAATGCCAGGCTAATATTATTGACAATGCCTGATAATTATTAAGCGCTTATTATTTGTCAGGTAATGTATTAGGAAACTTACACGGTTTTTCTCATTTAATTCTCGACTATCAATGAAAATGGTATGCACACTTATTATCCTTGTTTTACTAAGGAGAAACTATTGACATTAGAGATTAAATCACTTGCCCTAATTTATATCATCTAATAGGAGGCAGAGCTGAGGTTCAAATCATGAAGTCTGGCTCCACAACCCATAGTTTCAGTCACTGCTCTGGGACACAGGCTGCTTTCTCTGATGCAGAGTCTGTAGGTTGTCTATGATGCAAGAAATAGTAAAGTGCAGGGCGGCGCCTGTTGCTCAGCGAGTAGGGCGCCAGCCCCATATACCAAGGGCTGCAGGTTCAAAACTGGCCCCGGCCTCTCCGGCTTGGGTCCCCTGCCGGGAATTGCTCTGGCAACTGCACGAACCTCTGCCTGATACCCGCAGGGCTCCAGCAGTTCCTCCCCGGGCAAGTGAACCCCCTGGCGACGGGGCAGCTCCATGCCTGTGCTTGCACAGCTTTCGTGGACCTGCCTTCTGCCAGGAACTCTGCTTGCAACCGCTGGGCCTCTGCTGGACGTCCCTTGGCCGAAACGCTCCTGGCGGCTGTCTGGTCCTACACCTGGGCTTGAGGGGCCTCCGCAGGTCAGCGGTCTGCGAGTGACTCTGCCGGTGACTGCCAGACCTTTGCAGATCTTTCCCCAGCCAGGAACTCCCCCGACTACTATGCGCCTTTGCCTGTCATCCGCAAGGGTCCAGCAGTTCCGCCCCTGGCAAGTAAATCGCCTGGTGACTGGGTGGTTCTGTGCCTCTGCTGCAGAGTTCTCGTGGGCCTGCCTTCTTCCAGGAACTCTGCCTGCAACCACCAGGCCTCTGCTGGGCAGCCCACAGCCAGAAATGCTTCCGGCAACTGCCTAGCCCTACTACACCTGTGTTTGCCGGGCCTCCGCAGATTCACCGTCTGCTAGAGATTCTCCCAGTAGCCGCCAGACCTCGGCAGGTCTGTCCCCAGCCAGGATCTCCCCCTGCAACCACGCAGGCCTCTGCCCGGCATCTGCAGAACCCCTGCAGGCCTCCCTCTGGGGAGTAAATCCCCTGGTGACTGTGTGGCCCCGCTCCCGAGCTTCAGAGCTCCCACAGGTCTGCCTCCTGCCAATAACTTTGATGGCATCTTCTAGGCCGCTGCAGGCCCATCCCTGGCAAGTTACTCCCCCGGCAACCACCCAGCCCTGCGCCCTCTGCTTGCCAGTCTTCTGCAGGCTGGCCGTCAGCTACAGATTCTGCCAGCAACTGCCAGGCCTCCGCAGATCTGCCTCTGACAAGGAACTCCCCTGGTGATTGCACAGGCCTCCATCTGGACCCCACAGGACCCCTGCAGGTC